>JACEII010000023.1:7941726-7996719 GCA_014332785.1 Antheraea mylitta
CGGAGTAAATGCTTCATCCAGTCGAATTTACCCGAGAGAGAGGATGATGAAGCATAAGCCGCCTGTGGCAGCGGCACCTGAGGCTTAGAAGAAGCCTGAGGCTGAGGCTGAGGTCGGGGTGCCCAGGGGGCCATAGGGGCCCGCCCAGGTTGAACCGCGCGCGGCACAGAAGGTGGCGAGCGCGGTGAGGTCGTGGGCGCGGGCGCTACCGGGGCCCGGGAGGCGCCCGGCAGGCCCGGGAAGGCCTCCACGGACATGAGAGGTGGAGGCGCAGGGCGGACGGCGGCTACAGGCGCCCTGGGCGCCTGCCTCGCCTGGCGGGGACGCTGTGTGCGCGGCGCGCGGGGACAGCCGCGATAATTCGCGGGGTGACCCGCGTTTCCGCAGAGCACACAGCTGGGAGGATCGGGAGTGCCAGGACTGCGCGCGCACTCCTTCGTGGCGTGGTCTCCCAGGCACTTGACGCACCTGGGGCGAAGATGGCAGTTCTTTGCCGAGTGCCCATAGCACTGGCAGTTATGGCACTGCGACGGAATATGGGTCTTGCGTGGGGGCTCAACGGTGACGCCGTTGAGGTCGCACACAGATGTGAGCGAAAAGATGGCCTTGCCCTCCTGCGACCGGTCGAGGAGAACAAGCACCATGTTGTAGGGAGCGCGGGTGCGTGGGTGGTACATGCGATGTACCTCACGCACGGGAAAGTTCTTCTCCTTAAGGGAGAGGGTGACATCCTCGACCGAGATTTCGGCCGGGACACGGCGAAGCACGACACGGAGGAGGCGCTCCTCTTCGAGAGCGTACGTGAAATACGCGAGTTTCGATTCAGTAAGGAATCGTATGAGCGCGCGATGGTCTTTGGACGTGGGACATTTTACGCGAATGCCCGCCGGAGTGCTGAGGGCATTCGTATAATTGACCTCAAGGGTCTTTAAACGATTAGAAATCGCAGTCCATTGGGACTTGTCCTGAATCGTGACTGGAGGCGGGGGGCGCGGCTTCCTATCTGCGGAGCCCGCAGGTTGAGATGGAGTGAGTGAGACGGAGCTAGGTGCTTTCGTCCGCGGTTGACTACACGGTATAGCCGCGGCCGGCACGCGAGCGCCACCTATGTTGGCGATTTTGACCGGCCCTACGGAACCCGAATCCGTCGGGCTAGCCGGACGACGCCTACTGTACGAGACGGTCGTATAACCGTCTTTGTCTAACTGCGCAGAAGGCGCGGGGATCGCGGTCGCGGTCGCTGTAGGCTCGGTGGACGCCGTCACGTCTAGCTCCATCTCGGAGCCGGTCTCCGAGCTGGAGCTTGGTATCGAGGCCTCAAGTAGGCCTTTGTCGCGCGCGTCTAGAGAAGATTGCGGCGATAAGGTCGCGAAAGAGTTCGCGGTTGGGATGTTAAAAAGGCCCTCGGAGGCCTGCGACGTAACATTCTGAAATGTTGTATTGATAATCTCCTGATCTAGGCCGCTCGCGAGGAGATTTCTGCGGAATAATTCTATTAACGCTATCTGGTCCATCGCGGTGGACTGAGAGGGATGGGCCGCGAAACAACCTCCCTGCCTTAAAGGCAGGGGGGTACGCCGAACGGGTTAATCTCGGGTCTATCCTGGGTGCAGATCAAGAGAGCTGTTTAAAATGAGTCAGAAGGAGAAAGCAATACAGGAAATAAGTTAGCGAGACAGGCAAGGTAAATAATTTGCATAGATATAGAACAAATAAATAAATGGGTATCTAAACAAATAAATAATTGAAATAAATAAAGTTATAAAGAAATGACGACTAAAGGGAAAAAGGACTATGTAAATAAATAGATAAACTAATTAGTGAACAAATAAATGTACCAATATAATATAATAAACAAAGCAATAAACAAATACAAAGGAAGGGTCTCACTCAATTTCAGGAAAATTAGCGCAGCTGTTCCGCAGGTGCGGTACACGTGTACGGCTACGTCAGGCGGATCGGCACTTCAAGGCGAAAGCCGAACGAACACTCACTGTAATAGCGATTATTATAATGATCACGAAATATCGTTCCGAGCGCGGACACAACCGTTCCCGGCCGCGTCAGAATCGGACCGATAATAAGCACATAACATAACACTATTACCTAAAAAAAACTACTACTGATTTTGCTAAGTCTGAAACATGGGATGACCAGTTTGTTACAGTTTCTAGTATTTAGACTATTCCATTATTTTACTAAGTACAGTATTGATCCGTCGAATTATGTATTACCGTTATCACCAAGAGAATTATTACGTTTTATAAAGTCTCCGACGAACGGTGGCCTCCTTGTTAGAACTTTTCGATAAGGTTTTTCGACATCTCAGAAACGCCATAGTCGTATTTATTTTATTATTTATACTTTTGCCTTTAACCAAGAATAAGGAAAAACAACATATAACAATAGATGCATGTAGTCTACGTTAACGCTAATAAGATAAATCATGTTTAGAGTCAAATAAAACGAGATAGGATAAAATGCAAATACTCAGTGTTGCATATGATTGTCAATTAGTATGTAGGTATCTCTAAATAAACCAGTTGTATTATAGAAGTCACACAGTGTAGTTTGATTTACGATTTCCAAATACAACACTCAGATAATTGATTACGTCGCCATCTGTTGGAATATATTTGTAGCATTTATTATTAAATAATCTACTTGCAAGTAAGAGAGACATTCTCTAGATTGTTTTTGATTTTTTCACTAGATGACAATATTCACAATAATAAAAACAGTGTATTTGAAACGAAAATAATACACAATATTTATATAATACATTTACAATATTTTATAGTAATATACATAGTAATTCATACATTTATATCGGTGGAAGAAGTTGTTTTTATAATTTTTATAAACTCAAAAGTTTCATTTTTGTGCTCTACTGCGTAGGCCTTTTGCGTTTCACACACTGTCATATCAATAGGGTGAAACACTGAAAATAACAAAAATTTCAATGCACAACAAAAAATGAAAAAATGCAATCGTTAGCAGATTAGCAAATAAGTGATTACCTACATAAAATTTTGTTTGCGACAAACCTAAGTGTGTACGAGAGAATATAACTCCACATTTTTATTGACAATTTTTATTTCAAATTCAAAGTTTTGAAAAGAATATAGTCATACTTATGTAAAACTAACTGATTCCTATCCGCTTTGTTGGGCATTAAAAAACTGTAAATATTCAATCTAATTCCAAAGATTAGTAGCCTAGAATCAACTACGAAAAATCCCGCATCAAATGGATTTGGTCTACGCTGATGCGTTCATTATTTCTTTATGATTGAGCCTCAGAGGAATTATATTAGCATTATATATAGAGGATATATGTTGGAAAATATATTTCAACCATAAGAATTTCTATATCAAATTATGAATATATATTAAGGATTATACGTAATTAACAACTGTAAAACAAATGGACTAAGGTCACATTTTAGACGTATTCTTTAAACTTCTCCACAATCTTATGGTAAAATCACAAGACACGAGTCATCAAAATAACTAATTATAAAAAGGGACTTACTACCAAAACCTTCACAATTCGCTTTATGTAATGTACATTGATCGTCAAAAACAGCTAACTTCATTGCATGCTCGTCAAAACCACATACTTTAGGAGCTTTTTTTGAGGTACACGACTTTAACTTAAAACAATGGTATTTCATGAATAGTTCTTGTAAATTACTAGGCTGAAAACAATTATTAAGTATTCTTTATTGAGTTAATTTGTGAATCCCTTTCTATTTCAAGATTATGGACATGTGCGGGCAAACCTTGTTATTATACATTGATAATGATTGCCTAAAAGATCCAAAAACAAATACTGTCCTCAAAAACATAAGAATTAGACATATAAAAGAGTTTTTTGATTACAACACATCTGGTTTTAGATGTCGATGTAGTAAAAGCTTAAAGGAAAAATGGGTAGATAACAAGTTCATTTGTCGACACACCGGTACGTGCGTGATTATAGAATTTAACTTAGATGTGTCGTGATGACCTCGGCGAACATTTTAAGCATGCCTTTCCTCCATAGTAACAATTCATTTTTTTTCCTGATCTGACTACGCTATTGACCTAGCAAGGTCTCAACAGCTTCACCGAACCACGATTTTTATTTGAAGTTTATTGTTGACTTGTGCTCTACAAAGCGCAAGTACGTCCTCATGTGCTGCTAACACATCTGGGCTGGTACTTCCGCCTACCAGCTTTTTAATTTTGATTCCGTGCAAAGGCAAACTGTTCGCATTAATGACGATCCCGAATTAACATGCTGTCTAGAGACTTTAGAACTTCGTAGAGATATTTATTGGTTGTCTATTTGTGCTCTACCACAAACATAATGGGGTGTTCTGAGGAACTCTTCAATATGGTGGCCTCTTCACCATTTCAAACTCGCACCTGCCGCCGCTGGCTGACTGCTCACCTGCACACCTTAAAAGCTAACAAAATGACGACCACCGTTAGGTTCTCTCGAACCTTCCGTATGCGGTCGCTAGTATTGTGGAATGGTTTTTTTGGCACAGTTTTTTCTCAAGGGCCTCTCCAGGAAGGGACTGGAACGACCTCTTCAAGGTGGGCAACACAACAGTGATGCCGTCGATGTTGCAGTTGGACATAGACGACGGTAACTATTTACCATCAGATGGGCAGTCTGCTTGTTTGCTGCTTTTGCCATAAAAAAAAAACAACTGTCATGACTTATAAAGGTTTCACTACTATACATTTACACTATACATAAATACATACATTATACAAATTTTGCACTAAAGATGCAATTTATAGAATTGTAAAGTGCTAGAGATGTAACAAAGTAAGAAAATATACTCACTCCTTTAGTGTTTTCTGTGTATCTTAGTAGCATTACTAAAACTAAAAGAATAGATAATTAAGTAAACATTTAACATGAAAGTTTACGACCCAAGTTAATAAATGTGTAACATTTCCTTACACAAAACATATATTAAAGGATATTTCATTACGATGGAATAAAGAAAATTCTGGAATGTATAATTAAAATACACGTATTCTGACTGAGAGATTTTTTCATAAAATTGATAAGCAAGGCAAACAGTCGTCGTGCTTCAATACATCTGGCAAACTTATATAAATGCGATTTAATGCTTCCGTTTACGTTTCATGCAATATTTATCCATCGTTACAGTGAAATCTGAAAATGAATATATTTTTTTATTGAATCGGATAAGCGTGATTGTTTTTGTGTCGTACACTGAGTATTGGGACGCAAAAGTTATATATGAATGAAACACATCCAGGCGTAACACTTTCTTTAATACAAGCATGGTTCTGTTATCGCTTCGCTTTTGTCACATATTTAATTAGAGTAAAGTTTGAACTTCTTGTTTCGCACTACAATTTACCTAGTAATTTTCTGTTAGAATATAGCAAAGTCTTACCCCTTTTTACTCAAGCAGTTACTCAATAATAAGTAGCACATGAACTGATTGCACGCTTAATTATATAGCTTGCGGTTTTTAGTTTGACCAATCGACTTAATATTACATTTCTAATCGTATTCTGCTCTATTCACATTTACCTGTATTCATAGCACAATTAAACTTGTATGCAGCACATGGACATGAGAACATTCGGAACTGATTACGTCGTCGATCCCTCGCACAGACTCTGTTCCCATCGTGATGACAGTATTTACCACGCCAACACCAATACTCATTCACCACAGCTACGAGACTCGGATCACTGGCTTGTTTCCTTAAGTTTTGATGCTGCAAAAATTAACAAAAATATATTCTCCATCGTATACAAATGAATCGTTACATTTCAATTTGTGCGAACTCCAATTTTAGTCGTTCATATAACCGATAACGTGTTTAATTTTTTTAAGACTTCCAGTTTTTATACACCGAGAACGAAGTCCAAATTTTGGCGTCCAAAAGACTTTTGAAGTGGATCATCTATAGGCATAAGGTAAACCTGATTGATGGCGTGGTGGCTTTTTTTTCTCGAATTGACTACTTTATTGACCTAGCAAGATCTTATCAGCTTCACCGGACTACTAAGGTCAGCGATTAAGGCACTCAGCCGATTTTATATCGGCAACTAGCTCAAGGGTACTAGGGATGTGAGTCTAATGAAAAAAATCGATTAATTAGGAATCGATTTTTCTTTTTTTAAATAATAATCGATTTGTTAAAAATCGATTTTATTGAAAATAAATAATGGATTTTTGAAAAAATCGATTTTTATAATATTTAAAAATAGACATGCTTTCCATATTCCTATAATAAACCTAGAGATTTAAAATAACAATTTATCAGATTAAGAATCACATAAAATTATACGTATCAAAAATAACGAGTTCAAAACAAAATAAAAGTGAATGTTCCTTTAAACTTTCAAGGTAAAGAATATAGAAACTAAATACCATAGAAATTTTCAGTACTATTAAACATTATATCGTAATAAAAATGAAATGATAAACATCCTAACAAAATGACAACATTATTAATTCTAACTGTAAAATTCAAAACAATGAAGTTCTCTTTTAAATTTTCATATTAATCATAGTGTGACTGAGAAAATTAAAATTGAAGAATTTTTTTTATTGAATAATTTCAATAATAATTTATAGTTTTGTACACTTATCGATGTCGAGTTTACCATAAGACATTTTTAGTAAACATGTTGTACTCGTATGACAGACCTTTTTAGTTTTATTGAAAGTTTTAATTTTACAGAGAGCGGTATTTGGCTGTCATAAGAACCACAACAATCATTATAAGATATAGTAACTCTTGTTACTTGTAAGGCAGTGGGATGTTTTCATTCTATGTTCTTTTTAAATTTGTAGTTTCACTACAAAATTTTTCATTCTATCGAACAGGAAATGCATATTACTGTGGTATTATTCTTTTTCGTTATAAAATACTTTCGCCAGCCGCTTTTAGGTGTTTTGCAGCTAGAAAACATTTTAAATTTTTACAAACATATTATCTCATTATGCTCACTCTTCAATTGTAAATAATAATGAACTTATTTTGAGTTTTTTTCATCCGTCGCATAGATGTTTATAAAAATCGATTAAAATGCGTAATTTATATAATCGATTTTCAAAAAATCGATTTATATGAAAATAAACATCGACAATAAAAAATCGATTATAATAAAATAAAAATCGATTTAATTAAAAATCGATTCTTTTTTAACATCCCTAAAGGGTACACGGTACACCTCGACTTGGGTGTGAAGTACACGCTATTGAAATTGTATACACGCTACTGATAACAAAATTGCAATTTTTAAATGTTTGATGTGAAACATCTATAGGCCGAGGGTAAACCTGGTTCTTGGAGTGGCGACGCAAAAGACGAATATTGCACTATTAACGAAACACTCAAAAAAAATTTGTAACCCTATCTTGTAGTCCACATATTCCACTAGTGTTGCACCTTTTATAAATGTCGCCAAAAACACCGCGCCAGCGCCTAGTTGACTTTTTGTATTTAAAAAAAATGAATATTTATGTAATAAAATAAATAGTCATATTTTTTAACTAATTTGTAACTTTTTTAGATTTATCTTTTCATTATGCCATAACTGATTCCTGTCGTAATCTGTTCTTTTATGCATATAACTTATACAAAACAATTTTGATGTCTCACATCTGCCAGCGTCCCGTGACAGTTCCATTTTTTTAGTTTATTTAAATGATCTATATATTTTATATTCATAAAATGTAAAAAGATCTGGAAAAATAACGTACAATTTTAGAAACGGGTAAAACTGAATTTAGCTCATATTGAAATGGAACGACTAAAATATATACGCATCACAGACACGTATTTCTTACAACACTACACATGTCACTTTATATATATATGTAAAATATTAGTTTCATTTTAATTTAAAATCCATCGTGTACTATTGAAATCAAATAAAAGTTATGAATCTACTCTTTTTTTATGAACTGACTAAGCTACTGATCTAGCAAGGTCTTAACAGCTTCACCGGACTACTAACGCGAGCGCTTGCGGCACTCAGCCGATTTTATTTGGGCAACTAGCTCAAGGGTGCACGGCACGCGGCTTGGGCTGTTGCCTGATACATGCAATTCGCAACCTATTTGAGCTAACTTAAACTAAGCTACATATTCATACTTATATGAGTTATTGAAACACATATGTGTACCAAGCATACATGCTTCGACAACTCTCATATGTATTTTGTGTTGGATAATTTTTCTAAACTATTTCAGTTCGATAACGGACAAATAAAACCCTTACACTTTCATGTATAAGCATGTGTGTGTGCACGTGTGTGAAGGTGATATGTGTAATGTTATCGCAGTGATGTAAGATTTATACCGGACGGTGTCATCGGCGGCGGCCTTTACGCTCGCCGGCTCCCTTCCCTGGGAGCTGGAAGCTGGGGTGCTCGCCGCCGTGTACGAATTTATGGCGGCGAGGAAGCGTAGTGGGGAGCCTCCGGCTCCCAGGGAGATAAAAGTTAAAAGGCGGGAGTTGCAGGAGGGGGCTATAGGGAGGTGGATGCAGGACCTGGCGGACGCGCGCTTTGGGAGGCACACCGTCGACGCCGTCATCCCGGTACTGCGGGAGTGGATTGGGAGAAGATGGGGCTCCCTGTCGTTCAGGCTGGTGCAGGTGCTGACCGGACACGGTTGTTTCGGGTGGTACCTGCACCGGATCGCTCGCAGGGAGCCAACCGCCACCTGCCATGAGTGAGGCGCTGAGAAAAATACCGCTCTCTCTGAGTGTGCTGCGTGGGAGGTGGAGCGCCGCACTCTGGTGGCGGTGGTAGGAGAGGATTTATCGCTGCCGAGCGTGGTCTCGTCCATGCTCGGCAATCTCGCAAAAGGAGGCAGCGAAGAGAGCGAGGCGGACCCCCTCAGTGACCGTCTTCACCAACGGAGAACCAGCAGGAGGAGGCGGCGCTTTGCCCAACTCCTCCTGCCACCGTAGCCGGACCTGAGGGGCATGTAGTCGGGGGGCTCATCCCCTCACTGCACAGGTCCAGCGGCCGGGGGGGGGGCATCTGGCGTGTACCCAGCTACCTCTCTGTAGGTAGGAACCCGGCGGCAACCTTCCGCCGGGTGGACCGTTGGGGCGGCTATTCAAGGGGAATAGCGTAGAACGATCCCTTGCCGCCCTAACATCACGGTCTGTCGGTATACCGTGGGGTTTACTCCGTGCGAGTCGGACATAACCCATCCTCTCCCCCGGGGGATTGGGTATCCATAAGGGATTTCCACACGTAAAAAATAAAGTGATGTAAAATTTAGTGCCACTGTATCGCACGAGCAACTACTCAAAAGATTTATCTTTTATAACGAATAATCAAAAGCAGACATTGTAATTCAATCAGTTTATTTAATCAAATAACTAAATAAGTACCTACAAATTAAGACAATAGTTTCTTATTTATTATTTTAAATTAGGCAACGTTAAATATAATAGAAGTATACTGAAATTATCTCGAGTGCTAGAAAATTTCATCAATACCTTTACTGTTTTAATTATGATCTTAGATGATAAATAAACAATACGAAAGTTTGTTTGTTTGCTTGTTACGTTTTCACACATTAACTTTTTCACCCGAGCATACAGAAGCTAGTGATAAATATAAAATTGATTATAAATCTTTTAAGTTCATATTTTTGCCACCAATATTCTCTATTAATTATGTGTATGGTCAGTTTTAATATCTCACTGTCTTTCTTGAAGACTATTTCTTAAGAATAGTTACAAATTATATCTTGTGTGTTTTGTTTTTCTTACATGTTTGTCTTACATTGTGTCCCTACATATATATAATAAAAATCAAGCGTCTGTATGTAATTTCAAGTTAACAACTTTTTACTGTATGGGTACGAAATACAAGCAAGCTACTGGTTATGGTAGACATGGTACTGATAACTAAGATGCAATTTTTTAATGATTTGTCTGTCTGTTTGTTCCTGGTAATCACTGAAACGGCTGGACCGATTTTAATAGGAATTTCACTGGCAGATAGCTAAAATTACTGCCAGTGGCATAGGCTAATTCTAATTTAAATTATCTGTTAACCCCGATTTTGTCCGCAGTACTAACTCCAAAACAGTTGGACCGATTTTTACGGGACTTTTAGTGCCAGATACTATATAGGAAGTAAATTAGATTATCCTATATATTTTTGACTAATTGTTACGTAGTCCGGTGAAGCTGTTAAAACCTTGCTGGGTCAATAGCGTAGTCATTTCGAAAAAAAAAAAAAAACTAATTGTTACGCACGACTTCGTCGCGGTTCCCTTATCGAACTGAAAAAACTCTAATTTTCCGATAAAAGATATATGGAGGTTGTTGAGGCGTGTATGCTAGGTACACATATGTGTCTCAACAACTTAAACATATATGAATAGTTAGCTAGGTTAGTTAAGATAGGTCGCGAGTTTGCATGTAACAGGCAACAGCCAAGCCGAGGTGTGCCGTGCATCCTTGAGCTAGTTGCCCAAATAAAATCGGCTGAATGGCTTGCTAGATCAATAGCGTAGTCAGTTCGAAAAAAAAAACTTCGTCGCGGGAGTAATCAAGACGGAAAACGAAAGAAAAACAATCATAAGCATTTAAATAATTTATTCGTGAGACGATGACTCTTGTTGAATAAGGTTCTGTGTACCGTTATGGTTCAGAGATGGTTCTAATTCGAAGTCGTTTTCCTGCTGTGAACTTTCTACTTTGGAAATTGTTTTTTCCTGAATTATCGAATCGTCATCTGAGAGTGGTGGTAGTGTATCGCATTTTGTTAGAGAAGTCTTTTTATAAGCTGAAAATAAAATAAAATTGAATTAATATTTACAATTTTAAAAGGAATTTATTGATTTAGCTACATAGTATTAGAATTGCGAAAGTTACTGTGTATATTTGTTATTTTCCATTATTACACTTCTGAACTCACCACAATGAAATTTATCACAAAATACATAGGCTGATTTTGAACCTGAATATAAATAAAAATAAATAAAATAAGATATATATAAATAAATAAAAATATAAATATCATAAAACAAAGTTGCTTTTCGAGTAATTTGTGTGTTAACCGAGAAGAATCGGCGTATGCTAACAAGGTTCTTAGAAGGAGTTTTCGGGCGCTTTAATCGAAAACGTTGGATAAACCTATCACATATACCTTAAAGTAATGTAATACAAAGATATATTTCTAAAAAAAAGTATGTAATGGTACATGTGTATCTCCTAAGTATACACAATAACACTTTTTCCTTTACACTAATTTTTTTTTTTGTATATCACAGGAGACAAACGAACAGGTGAGTCACCTGATGTTAAATGATCACCACCGTCCATAGACACTAGCAGTTCCAGGAGAGTTGCAAGTGCATTGCCAGCCTGTGTACGGGGTAGGAAGGGAAAGAGGGAGGAGGAAAGGAAGGAGGCGTCCGGCGCTCTCCCGGACCGATCGAAACGCAACAATGCAATCTTTGTTTCTTCACGTCGGTTTTCTGTGAGAGGGCGGTACTACCTAGGGCGAGCCAACCCATGCATACTTACGCCAGTTATAGCTTCAGCGTGGCTACGTGGCTCTATCTCATTACATGGATGTACTGTAAACGGAAGATTTGCTTTGATTTTATTAGTTAGTGAACCCCTGCGAAGTCGGAGCGGCAAGCTAGTATATAATACAACATATTTATTGTCTTAAATCATATTTATCTAGGTTCTTTCATTTTTCCAAACGTAAAAGGTAATTTGCGAGTCATTTTGTTCATATGTACAGAATGGTATTGTATTTATGTATATGTATATATTTAAATATATATATATATGTGTGTTTATATGTATATATACATAAGAAATATAAAGATATTTACTAGCTTCATTTAGACAATTATATTCGAGCATGTCGCACGAATCTAGAAACCTTCGAACTTCACCCTCACTATTCACGCCACACTTCTCAACAGAGTTATGGATACACGTCTTGGACTCATAACATATCTGAAAATCATAGAATATTTAAGAAATAAATGAAACTTACTATTTCATCTAGATATAAAATAAATCAATGTTGTATTAATATAATGTACAAAATTGTACTTATCAATCTAGTTTTTAATTTAGCTGATAAAAAAATATGCACAAACAATATCAACAATAAAATACGACCGAAAACTTAACCGCCGTTTAGTATAAAACTAAAATTATAAAAAAGAACGAAGTAATATTGGATCCAAAAAAGTACGAAAATCAGAATATAGTAGATTTAGTAGTATGCGACAACCAATGAAAATTTGTATCATATTGTAAAATGTGTGCGTGCAACATAAAATGAACGAAAAACCACATGTTTTTTTATATTATTAATACTTGACCATCACATTAGCTTCTAAGGTATGGGGTATGGGGTAATCATAAACTTCTTCCCGAAGGAAGACATGGGAATAATCGGAACGCCGTACTAGCCCACGATGTATTGGCGGTTTCAAACTCGAGATGGCATTCTTCGCAAAAAAAAACGATTTTTAAATCGATCCGTATCGTGGTGTGTCATGAAAAATCGAGGACTAGTGAATTGATTATCTAAAAAATGATACCTTAATCTTTTCCTTTTTAACGAGCTTTTCTAAGATATTTTTTTATTTTGAATTATTTATTGTATCGCGTTTTATGTTTATTTACATAGAAAAAAAAATAGATTCACGAGTGTCAGAGATCGATTCAGTGTATCGATGTGATATTTAGAATAAATATAATTAATCGATTTTTCTAAGTATAACAAATGGTTATTCGATTAATCGATCTCTGATCGCTATGCCTATCCACAAGAACATTTCTTAAGTTCATAGTTCCTCACGATCTTTTCCTTCACTCTCAATCCATAGTCTTACAATTGAAATGGGTAAAATTACACGAATTCTGAATAATTGGTTGGTACATGCTAGTGTTCCAACGCATGAATATCGAAGAACTATAAGATTCGATATCTTACAGCTTGTTTCGACATTAGAATACATCATCAAAGTATATCAAAATGTATTGCAAATATATAATACGCTAACATAACAAGCTAATCATAAATACAATCATGTAAATCTCCCTAATACAATCCAAACAATGGTATTTATTCATCGCATTAATAAACAAATAGTATTATAATGCCAAATTCAAGGTTATATTCTTACAATTCTGTTCTCTGTACGTTTTAAATACATTTGTAACAAGCACACACTATATACTAAACCATATTGAAAAAAAAAAAAAAACAAAACTCACTTTTTTATCTGCATCGTACATTTGAAAAATTGTAAAAAGCAATAATATTCCTGTCGGAGAAAACCACATTTATAAAATCTTAATTTTGAGAAATATAATATGGAATATTCAAAATGATATAAAAATACAATACCCAATAAAAACATAATATTCATTTCGAAATCTTATTCATAAATATATATTCGGCGTATACATTTCACATAAAATATATTGTTGTTTATTTAACGATACTGTAAACTGATAAGGAGTAAATTTTCACTACAATTCCCAGAACAACAGTATTGAGATTAATGAGTCGGTTATTCATAATCGAGGTTTTTATATCTTTAATTATAGCACATAACCTAACTGTCACATCAAAAAGTGTAAGTATTGTGTAAACAAACTCACATCACAGTCAAGAAGAATAGTTAAAAGCACGTTTCTTAAATAAATCTTTCACTGTATTTTCTGCATTCACTCATATATGACTATTACACCAAGCACACCAACAAAACATGAGTTCATCAAATTTCTATATATATAGAAAATTACTAAATCAATGTTTGTAATATTTCCGAAAAGCTTTAATTTGGTTGTAGAGCCACGCTGAAGCTATTATTGGTTTTAGCATGAATAAGTCGGCTCGACCGGGTTAGTACCACCCTCTCACAGAAAACCGACGTGAAGTAACAGTGCTTGCATTGTTGCGTTTCGTTCGGTCAGTGAGAGCGCCGGAGGCCCATTTCCCATCCTCTGCTCAGCCTTTTTCTCTCCCCCTTCCCTCTCCTCTCTCCATCGCTCTTTTCCCCATCCTCCCAAAACAGGCTGGCAACGCACTTGCGACTCCCTTGGTGTTGCTAATGTCTATGGACGGTGGTGATCGCTTAACATCAGGTGACCCGCCTGTTTGTTTATCTCATATATGACATAAAAAAGCTATAAAATAGAAACTATAAAAATATTTTAAGCATCCGAAACAAGGGACGCGTAATTAGAACGGACGTAGTAATTGCTACGTAATATGCAATTCCTTAGACTTCAATGCAAGTTACCTTACAACAAGCTAACAAAATATAATTAATTCAATAATAATATTACTACATATTATAAAACAAAGTCCTCTGCCATGTCTGTCTGTTTGTCTATTCACAATAAACTCGAAATTAGTTATTTTAAATACGGATTTTCATTCTGTTTTCACCAGTAAATAAAATGATCCAGGAAGAAGGTTTAGGTACATAATCCGTAAAGGTTTTGTTTTTATTATCAGGATGGAATAACATCCGCCGACTCCTCTAGTTTTATTATAGAAAAATGTATGTTGCAATATCTCAAATCAACATACACACTGTTCGAGCAACCATCGTGATAATTAACGTACTCAGCTATTTTTTCAAGAAAGTTGAACGTTGTATGCTATTTATTTCATTATTATTAAGTATTATATTGTTATCCAAGTCGCGGCCGGTTCTTAGTAACAATGTACCATTTCAGCCCGCATGTATAGGCGCCCAAATTTGCCTTCATTTTGGTAGTAGGAAATGCGGCCTGGACTCCAATACAAAGGAGCTGAGATGGTTCTTAAATAAATGTGACGTTTTAGAATTTAATTGCGAATATAACACTAGTAAGTAACTATGAATTCTACTTAAATAAAATTAACATTTTTATTTCAATAATTCCATAAGGTATTGTATTATACAAAGAATTATCACTTTGATATTACTATAAGAAATGCGTTACCAATATATTTCTTAATGGCTTAGTTGACAGCTGCGTCGATGTATATAATTTCTAGTATCCTTGGAGTTTTTGGTGAAGGAATGAAAAAAAAAATGGTAGGGCTTTCTCTAACTTACTCCTGGAAATACTGCAGTCTTTTTTGATCAGCTTTTAATTTAATTTATTCATATTCACATTCATAATCATATTCATATTCGTATTCATATTATCGCCTTCTATGTACTGCTTACGTCATTAAAATATAAATATTATATTTCACAGACTTCCAAATTATTTCAACGAGCAAATGCAAGGATATTCCACAAATATAATATACTAAAACAATTATATCTCATAATTACTTAGCTAGTTCGAATAACTCTATAACGAAAGCAATTAACAGGAAGTTTACGCAAACGCTTAGACAATAGACGAACGTGCATAACATCAAGTAAGTTACTATGAGACTAAGTCATTTGCTTTCTATTTGTCAAGAGAGCTAGTTCAAAATATAATAATGTCTTTATATTTTATATCAGGTATTAATTTATATCACTAATTAACAAAATAAAACAGTGAAAAATCTATTCATGAAATAATAAAATTACAAATAATGTCCTCGCAGTATTTTCCAAGTAAATTGATGATTTTGAAGTGCACAAAACTTTATCAAAATATAGTAATGACATTTGAAACATAAAATTAAAATTTAAACATCGAGGCATAATTACACATGAACAAGTTATATTTATGCCAGAAGTAAAAACTTGAAATTTCCAATCATCCAATCACGAAATCCGCCGTAACAATGATGTTTGTTGTACATTTCCAGTTTTTCTCCTGATGTGGCTTGCCGTTTCACCAGTATTCACACATGGCCCACCTCAAGACCGTGATAACGAAGATATAGCCATGGGGCGGAAGGTAAAAAAAGTAAAATCGCAACTCACTATATTGCTTATTTTCAAATAATATTTCTGTGTATAACATTGATATGTGTATAATTTCTTAAAGAAACAAAAAAGCTATTTTCAAATTTATAACTTCTCTATATTTGCATAATAAGTTGCTTTAGCCAGTTGATTATCATATTTTATACAATATCTAAAAGCATTGTTGAGTATGATAGTGGATGGATATACGAGTAGAGGAAGACCGAAAAAGGTGTGGATGGATTGTGTGAAAAATGATATGTGCGTAAAAGGTGTGAATACTGAGATGACATTTGATAGGAGAGAGTGGAAAAAGAAAACACGTTGTGCCGACCCTACTTAGGTGGGATAAGGGTAATGATGATGATGATACAATATCTAAAAGCTTCATGAAATTTGTAGAAAGAAAGAACTTTCCCAATCTTATGGAGTTTAAATGTAATACAATGAAAACTGCTTTTAAAGGCACTCGAATTAACAACAAAGTCCCTAAAACGTCGCAATTAATGATTTTCGTTATTCTACCTAAAATATGTACGGTGTTATTTAAAATTTATCCAGGTTATAAAAATTTAAATACATTTTAAATACTTGCTTTAAAAAAGTTTCGTACTAAATGCACCGTGCTCGCTGAATGTTCGCCATCTTGCTATTTTGTCTCGCTTTGGTTAAGTTAGGTTAGACTTGCGAAAAAGGATAACGCGAACTTGCCTCGGTCAAGCGCGGTACTTTATTTACGGAACTTTTTTTAAGTAAGTATTCAATACGTATTCAACTTTTTTTGTTATAACACCGGTAATATTTATTTTTCTTCTCCATGTAACGACCACTCTTAATGACGTCATAAAATGGATAGTTCCTTAAGCGTCCCTAGATAGAGTTTACACTGTATTTACAAATCACAAACACAAAGTACCAAATCGCAACTACAGAATATGTATTCTACGAATATTTTCTACTCCCTTATAATAATTTAAATAGATGGGAGCAAAGTGGTGCAGTATGGCGAAAGTGTGCAATCACGACCGAGTTCCTATCTGCGGTATCAGTCATGCTGGTGACGTCATGGGCTTTAAGGATCTCTGCGATATGTTTGACTTTAACTGCATTAGGAGAAGAAGTTAGTTTAAATTTTATTTTATAAAGTCCATACGCATATTTACAATTATTAAACTTAGCGATGTATACTCAGCTTGCAAGGTAATAACCCTTAACCGAATCTATCCTATCCTATTATATCTATCCTATCCTAAATAGTTTTGAGGAATTTATCGGACACAAAATACATATAGGAGTTGTTGAGGTACGTATGTTTAGTACACATGCATGTTTCAATAACTCATATACGTATATCTAGATAGCTTAGCTTAGGTTATCTCAGATACGTCGCCTTTTTTTGCACAAAACAGGTGACAGCCCAAGCTGAGATGTGCCGTGCACCCTTGAGTTAGTCGCCCAAACATCCCAAATCAGCTAACAGCCTTTAGCGCTCGCCTCTATAGTTCGGTGAAGCTGTGTAGACCATTCCAGGTCAAAAGCGATTTCATTTCGAAAAAAAAAACCTTAACCGAAACTCTAGAAGAGGGATTACATTTTGATATACATATGGATCTTAATTATTAACAGAAAAATATTAATCGTCGTTCGTCGTTAAATATTAATATATTCTTTAAATATCAATGTCAGCTGTTTTTTTTATTAACAACTGTCCGCGGTTTCTTAGATGAGTAGCATAACGCTGAAGAGATTTTTTTAGAACCAAGAATGATAGTTGAAAATTTTAAATACAAAAACAACGTACAAAACATAAGTCAGACGATACACTTGGCGTGAATAAGCTAATAATGTGAGCGAAAAGGTTTGGAAGCAGAGGGCATGAAAAATTAAGCAGGAGTAAAACCACTGGACGTAGCTCGTTAGAATAACATAATCAAAAAAGACACAAAATCACAAAGAGAAAATGTCCCTTCCTATTAATATTCAGAATTAGTTACGCTCTTTCAGGCATTATTTCTATAATATAAACTCGTAAACATTACTTGTTTCAATGGTATAAATTATTTAACAGTTGTTTTTTTTTTGTGTATAGTTAACTAGCCATTTTATCATTAACTAAGTTTTGCTCGCGGCTTCGACAATGTAGCTTTGTATAGGTGAAAGTATTTTATATATTTTTATTTATCCATTACAAACAGAAATTCTAATCTTTTGTTTGTATATGGTATATAAGTGTAAATCTCTTGTTTTTTTTTAAATAATTACTCTGTTTCAGATTATAAACAAACAGGATGTCCCGAAGATAAATCCATATTGACTGTATCGCGCCGTCCTACCAATACATACTATGACGACTAATTGGAGTTTCAGAAACACTTATTTTAACTACATATATTCTATATTTTGTTTGATATAATCATCAAAAATTTTAAAAAAATGTGCTTGTAATAAAATTTTACTATTTGATAATTGTATTGTTTTACTTAGAATAATAAATAGCCTGTAAAAAAGAACAATAAAACGTATATAATCAAAACGCGTAGTCTTGTACAATAAGAAAGAATACAGTTGATAAACCATTATCAAAAAAAACATTGTGTGGGTGTGTGGACGCGCGCATGTGTGTGTGTGGGTGCACGCGTACATGAGTGCGTGAGTGCGTGCGTGCGTGCCAGCGTGTCTGTGTGTGCGTATGTGTGTGACTAAGGTGACTTCCTAAAAGGGTGGACCGACTTTGATGACATTTTTTGTGTGTGACTGGGTAGATTCAAGAAACGGTTAGATTCACAAACGGACGCAGTAGGGTGCGCTGTAATTTGTTTCTAGTATTTATTATTATTTTAAGTGCAGGACAACGTTTGCTTGGTTAGCTAGTTTAATTGTTTTATGTAAATGACAACTACATAACCCTATTTTTTAACAATTACATGTAGCTTAATACCAGCATTTCAGAGTAGCATTAAAATGTTATAATATCTCTAACTTTTACGGCAATGATTACAAAATTAATTTCCATTCAATAAACCGACACGAAATTCCCAGAATTTATCAGTAGCTTTCATACTTCAACCAAGACAATAACCACATTTCAAGCGAAATACCTCCCGTTTATAAACAAATTTGTCAAGCTTTAAGCAATTAGCCCCTTGATTATTACCCCAAGTTATATTCACCCACACAATTTAATCAACGACGCGTGTTTGACAAACATCCAGTAATTGTCTAGTTCTGACAATAACATAACTCGAGGTACAATTCACACTACTTGTTCGTACTGTTTGTTAAAGATAAGTGCCTATTTAAGTAATGTTGAGATATTACATTAGGCAACTATGGAATATAGTGCTTGTCTTTTCAATCGTTGATTGTCATATAGTAGGGGACAAAGCTCATGTGGTAAGTAATATGAAAAATACTGTCACATATATCTTGATTAAATCCGTTTTTCTTGCTAATCCTGCCATCTATTTTCACTGTTCAAAATTCTCAAAATTATATAAAGACGATATCTAAATTTACTCCGTATTCAAGACTTCATATTGCACTTTCCAATCTTCTTTTGTACATTCTTGATATGCATTGAAAGGTAAAATAAAATTTACTGAAGTTTCACAGTTTCAAACGTTTTATAGTAACATGTTAACTATTTTTATAATTCCAACGGATGACTACACAGGCTTATTCTATACCACTGCGACTAAAATGGTCAGTTATGATCAGCTGCAGAGTTTAATGCTTTAATCATATAGAGACTATATCCGCTTCTAAGAAAATTACAAGATGAATCTGCAATCTTTGGCATACTAGTTATTCTCACAGAATTTCAAACAATAAAAATAACGTTAACCCTTCTAAATCAATATTCACGATAAGTAAATAAATATCTGACACTTTGAATTGTTATATATGATTCATTACAATTTATATTAATAATGTAAGTAATTAAAATTATGACTATCTAATATTTTGCAATAACTGTACTTATTATGTAATATATCTATATGAACAAATCTGTTAATAATTGTATTGACAATAAATACGATCCATCATAGCGTATTTATTTAAAAACCACAGTATAAAAAGCTACCTAAAATAATTCACATTTGTATTTCATAATACTTCTGATATTATGAGTTCTCTAATGTTTCTGCTGAAAAAATGTGATTGTTTTTGTTATTTAATTATAGCATATTATACAAACCTTAAGCAATTTGTTTTTGTTTCAGACTGAATTAAAGAAATTGTGCGAGCATGCCTACTCGTGTTTCCACGACACTGTTATAGTTTGCGGTAAATCAGTCAACGAAGCGCGAACCTTTTTAGATTTGTGTGATTTATATGAGTTTTCGTGTGAATACAGCATGGGTAACTATTGCATTTGATATATTTTGAGGTAAGACTGCCTATGGGTAGCGTTATAATTTTGATGCGCAACCTTTGTGCGTAACGAAAAGTGATCGAGTACAAACACTGTGTCCGGTTGAGCGAGAGCAATGTCTCGCTTACTTTCCTGTATTGGAGAACAGTGAGACCTATGCTTTTTCGCTTTGTTTGCCATCGCATATGAACTACACACATATTTTTTCTATGTTCTAGATTAGTATTTTGTTTTTGTTAGGGTTTGTCCATAATCTTATCTAAGTGGCAGTAATTCCTAAACCTAGAGGCCAAGTATCTCAAAGTTATTGATTTTGTTACATTTTAAATTTATTGATTACTAGCTTGTATGTACAGCTTCCACCGTGTTAGTGTAGATTTTACGTATCTTTTGGGAACAGTTACTATTTGTGTGAATGACATACATTATTCTAAAATCTACATTTCTGTACCCCTAAAATATTTATTAAAAATTTCAGGAAGATCGGTTGAGTAGTTATAGCTTAGACGCGTAACAAAAGATCAAATTCACATTCATATTAAAAAAGCTAATTATCTGTACGAAGCTATACAATATGTCAAAGAGAGATATACCGTGGGAGGGCATCACGCAAAGACTGCTGGATAGGTTTCGGTCAATTCCAATATTCAGAACTATCACAATATCTTTACTTAAAATGAAGTTATAAGTGTTCTAAGAGTCTACGATTTTGATAAATCCTACGCGATCAGCAATGTTTGAAGTTGGTCAAGTAAGTGGTGAGATTCTACATGCGTAAAAGAGGGGTAGTGAATGGATAACACTGTTTACAAAGGAACTTTATAATCAAAGTAACATTTGATATTAATCTTTTAAATGTTTTTTTCCTCTATACATAAAATTTATTGTATAGATAAAAAAGAAAATGAAGTCGCGGTATCTAGATAATAGTATAAAACATGTTAACTAAAACAGACAAATTTATCTCATGATATTTCTGTGTTATTTAAACTTGTTTTTAAGCCCAACCGAAAGTGTAATGAAATATCTTAGTTTACAGACATGTAAAAGAAGAAGATGGCGTTTGTCCAAATCCCAAAGAACTTGGAACAGGTATCGGATAACAAAAAATTTCAGACGTTTTAACACATATTACAACGATGACTACAGAATGTATTGCAATTAAATAACATAAATAACCCTATTGTTTTATTGTACATCACATCGCCCTTATTACAAGTTTATAACTAGCTAAAAACATTATAGAAACGATTGAAGAAATAAAGCAGTGATTTATAGACATCATGTTGTGGGCTTACATGAAGGTACCAAAGCGAAATCTGTAAATAAAAACAAAAATTAAGATAATTTAAATATTTTAGATTGCGAATTAGCAAATGCATACTTACTGTATTTCCAATAACAATTAACAGTAAGCATGTGACAGATATCGTCAAATTTCCCAAAACCGAAGTTTTCGTCGAACCCGCAGACGGGTTTGAAGATCCTACGGCAAAGCATCGCAATAGTACACCAAGGGCTAACTTTATTATCATCTTCCAATACAGCGACTGGTTTTGGAGAATCATCAAAGGAACGCCGGCTTAAAAACTGAAAAGATAGGACATCTATTGTCTGTATATTTGGTGTTATTTTTCATTTAGATTACATTAATGATACGTGTTAAGGGTTAGAAGAGATCTATTCGTTTAATTACAAAATAAATAATGCAATATTATACAACATTTGTTTATTGAATTTCAAACTATTTATAATTAGTATCATGGACTAAATCTAAAAGGTAAGCGTGTGTTCATCTTTTGAGTCGATTATAGTAATAAAACAATTGAATTCAATTTAAATATTATTTTTACAATTAATTTAATTGAAACCGAACCAAAAGATTTACACGTCACTTACCTGCGAGTTAAAGGACTCTGGATCTAATTCCACAAGAGGTGTTGGATCGGTTTCACTTTCCATTTCTTTTAATATTATATCTTTGAACAATTTTCCATATTTAGGTATATTTCTACCTATTCTTACAACAGGGTGTTCTAATTCTTCAACAATAACATTAGTGCGTCTATTCTGACGATGTACCTCAACTTTTTCAGGCATTTTTGGTTTTTCAATATTGTTACTAAGATTTTCGATCAATTG
Organism: Antheraea mylitta; assembly: GCA_014332785.1. Taxonomy (NCBI): domain Eukaryota; kingdom Metazoa; phylum Arthropoda; class Insecta; order Lepidoptera; family Saturniidae; genus Antheraea; species Antheraea mylitta. The sequence continues at coordinate 7,964,156 of JACEII010000023.1, forward strand.
TTTCATAAGTCCTTCGTTCACTTGAACCATTTTTAGAAGATGTTCCAAAGCTTGAGAGTGTTGAATTAATTTTTCTTCTATAAAATCAGTAAATGTATCTTTACTTCCAACAGTTTCTCGTTTTTGAATTTTCTGGCAAAAATCAAACACTACTTACTAATTATGAGACTTTAGTTTTTTCACCTTTCCGTTCAATTAAGATATTTGTATAAACAATAAATTTAAATAAATATATAAACAATTGCTATTTATTCTTACCGAAGGTGCTTCTAGTGGATAAACGAGTACGTCTTCTAAAGTTTCCAAATTTGCTTTATTGTATTGCACAACTACCAACAGTATTATTACTGAAAACAACAAATTATTATAAATCGATATCTTAAGGTAAAGTTGGTAATGACCTAAAAATAGAATCTATAACAAGGAACACCCCACCTATACTATTGAATTCCATGATTTCAATTTACCGCTATTCAAAACGATCTAGAAGTAGGTCGAAACCTTATACTTACGCCTCTTATAGTGTTCTTAATTGTGTGAGCGATCAAACAATTTTGATCATCCATGCTATATTTTGTTTCCAATACTTAAATTCTAGATAATTATGTATAAATGAACTTTTGTATATAATCAATATTTCTGTTGTAGTATTTATTTGTCTTGTATATTAACGAAACTATTAAGATATCTTAAATAATATTTCATTAGTATAAAATGAACTCAATATGAAATAAGTAAATAAATTTAAATCCCAATTTTATTTATTTTAATAACAGAGTTTTTAAAAGAAAATTAACAATTCTAATTTACCTAGGAATATTCTGGTAAAAGTTTTAACTACAAAGTTTATTAAATTATTAAAGTGATTATTATACAAACAAAATATTTACAACGTCGGAATAAAATTATGTAATTGACACGATTTCAAATGATATTAATTTCTGTTACGGAATCTTCAGTATAGTACATTTATCGTATATCCAAAGAAAGAATCCAAAAATAATCTTTTTACAATTTTTGTCTGTCTATCTGTCCCTGTGAACACGTAACTCTCTGAATGTACTGAGCCAATTTGACGCAGTGATAACTAATATTACGAGATTACATCTAGGATACTTTTTGTCTCATAAAACGCAAGGGGTTCTCTAGGATAACGGACGAAAAACAAAAATTTGTATGTAATGGATTTTGGTAAATTTTCTATATGCTATACATAGAATACGATTAGCTAAACATTTAAGCTATATCTCATATTTTATGGGTTTGTATTCAGGGAATCCCTGGTGACACCGATCAGATTTTAATTTTTTTTTCAATGTTAGAAAGGTACATTATCCCTCAGTGTTTTATATAATGTTTATTTTGGCAAATATATATTTTCAATAGTTAATCACAAGGAATATAATTGAAATAGGCAAAAATTCATTTATCGCCAATACTGGGAAAAAAATTTTCGGCAATATATGTAGGTTAGTTTTTATTTTAATTGGACACGGTAGGTGAAGCTGCGAACGGATTTTAGCCTTATTTTAAAAGATTTCTCACATACCAACTGGGTATATGTTTAAGTGAGTTTTTGTATAGTTCCGATGTACAATTGTAAATGCTAGATGTCGCTGGAATCGGGTTTTAGGTTTAGTAAGATTTTTCGCGTTTAAAAATACAATTGAAACAGGTAATAACAGATTTCGTGCAGACGAAGTTGCACGGATCTGCTAGTTCTATAATAATACGTAGTCCGGTGAAGCTGTTAAGACCTTGCTGGGTCAATAGAGTAGTCATTTCGAAAAAAAAAATAGTTCTGTAATATAGTTAAACTAAAAAGTAACAGTGACCAAGATTATTTAATCGAAGTACAAATTTCTAATATGATTTATAGCTATTAAGCGAGATGTGATTAAATTAGGAAGATTATTACACTCTTGCTATAATATATTTTGCAATTTTCTACGTATAATTAATCATAATTTTATTTGTTTGCTGTCAAACACACTTTATAAAGTTCTGTCGTTTACAATTCTCAATAGATTTATATACAATTACATATTAGTGCTAGATTCAATTTATGGTTTAAGCAGTGGACATAACTCACTAATTTAGTAGGTGGTAGCGCCAAGCTGAAACTATTATTGGTTTCAGCATGAATGGGTGAGCTCGCCCAGCGTAGTACCACCCTTTCACAGAAAACCGACGAGAAGTAACAGTGCTTGCATTTCGTTCGGTCAGTGAGAGCGCCGAGGCCCACTTACCCTCTCCTTTCTCATCCTACTTCCCTTCTTCTCCCCCCCCCAACACGGGCAGGCAACACACTTGCGACTCCCCTGGTGTTGCAAGTGTCTATGGACGGTGGTGATCACTTCGTTTGCCTCCTATTATATAAAAAAAACGTTTGAACATCGACTTACTTATCGACTTTAAAATATATTAAATAGAAAAAACTGTCCTTATTTTGATTTCTTGTTTTTGAATCTTCGGATAAGAATCCACCACTACAAATATACTAATTATGTGGCTATAGTTTCGTTCACCTTGCGATTCGCATTTAAAATACTCAATAATATTTATATCTTCTTACCGACGGTGCCTTTTATAATACATTTTTGAATTATTTTTTTATTTTAAAAAAGTGGTAGAGCTTCATTGAAATCCAACTGGCTCCTACAAGTTGAAGATCTGTCACCAAGTATCTGTTGTTATATTCTGGCAGCTGCTTTAGATAGCCAGACAACTCTAGGTTCATTATGTTAATAAATGCTAAAACCTATACGGTGTTATTACAAAAAAATTAAATACGTATTGAATACTTGCTTTAAAAAGGTTAAGTTTTTTGGTTTTAATGTTTGCCATCTTGCTCTTTTGCCTTGTCTCGAGCAAGCGCGATACATTTAAAACGAAACTTTTTAAAGTAAGTATTTAATACATATTTAACTTTTTTGTGGTAATACCGATAATATATAAAAAAAAAAGAACATATACGATTATTAACGACCTATCTACCATTAGTATATGTCAGGTTGGATAGTCAAGCTTGCTTTTCTCCACTCCGTTTCTTTTAATGGCGAGAATCGGCATAAAATTCTATAATTGCGATACTTCATTACTACACATTTTTCCATTTTAATACCCAAATCTAATTATATATACATAACAAACTCAAATCTAATTATATATCACTTTAGAAACTTGATTGTATTGTTGTATTTCTCATAATTTCGCCCTGAACTCTTGAATAGACTAAACAAGTTTCCAAGTAACACTTAAAAGGGATCATTATTTTGATTCAGTCCAGGATCGTGACGTCAATTGGAATAAACTGACGTCATAATGGCGTAGTCGCTCGGATGTTTATACGAGTTCACATAGATAAGTGTATTCGATAAAAATATATAATAATGTAATGTCAAGATAAATCTATAAAAAAACCCACATAATCTATAAAATAGGATACTTATATGGATTTATTTTTCTCTGTCATACTTGTAGATATTTCTAGAAAGAGTTTCTATTAGAAATATGTAAAGAGGTAGGAAACAATCGATTCATGAAAAAATCAAAAATATTTTTTTTCTCGAACTGACTACACTATTGACCTAGCAAGGTCTTAACAGCTTCAGCGGACTACTAAGGTGAGTGATTAAGGCACTAAGCCAATTTTATTTTTGGCAACTTGCTGGGTGCACGGCACGCACATCTCGGCTTGTCTGTTGCACGTTATATGCAATTTGCGAACTATCTTAGCTAACCTAAGGTAACTAACTATTCAACTCTTACATATATTTCTTTACGGAATATTAAAATAATTTTACAATATAGTGTATTCTTTATAATTAAAATGTTACAGAGCTCTTAAGTATTATAGGTTTAAAAATGATTACTAAAAGATATTGAGAAACCAGCAAACCATTACTATAAATCGATATTATTGAAACACCAAGCAAATTCCAACTGTTATTATGAAATCGTTTGGAATTATAGGAAATAACACGCAAATCGAATACAGGCTTCGCAGCTAAAGGTTAGAGGGGCACACCAATAACTGGACTGCGATTGGTGAGCAATTGCATTATTTAACAGCACACGATTTAATATTTTATTCGAAAGATATTAATAACCTATTATCTAACAAACATCCGCTCGTTTAAGTAAAGATATATTAAATAAACCACCTATTTATTTGCGAATCATTTTCCGAATCACAATAAAATTATGTCGAATATATTCGTATTTTAACATCTCAAACAATTTTCGTTTCAATAAAGGTATTGCGATAATTTTTATTATGTTATAAATTTCACGGAACATATTTATTTATATAATTTCAGAAACAGTACAAATGTGAACAAAAGTAACACACAAACATATTGATTTATGATGATAAAGTATGTATATAATATTAGGTAAGTCTTTATATTAATAATTGTATTATCATATTTTTTATCATAGGAGGCAAACGAACAGGTGTGTCACCTGATGTTAAATAATCACCACTGTCCATAGACACCAGCAACACCAGACGAGTCGCAAATGCGTTGCCAGCCTGTGTTGATGGGGAAGGGGAGAGGGGAAAGGGGAAGAAAGGGGATTGGGAGAGAGGTGGTCCTCCAGCGATCTCACTGACCAAACGAAACGCATCAATGCAAACACTCTTACTTCACGTCGATTTTCTGCGAGATGGTGGTACTACCCCGGACAAGCCGACCCATTCATGCTGAAACCAGTAATAGCAACGGCTTGGCCTTACCACAAATATTATGAATTAATCATAAATTTTATTTATCGGTTTGTTGTACCTACTAGGTAATTAATATAGGACACAAATTATGAAATAAAATAAAATTAAAGAGACACCAAACGACTTCCAATATATTCTGATGCATTTTTTTTTACCTAAACCATTAAATATTAGTCAATATAATGTAGCAAATAATTGTTTACAGTAAAAATAATTACAAAAAATCTATAGTATTAAAATTATACTTTTATATGTGTTATCACTTTTTCTATATAAACAAACTAAATATATACGGGCATATGGAACAAATTATTTACGTAATAGATAATTAGATATAAAATAAACCATGTTACGTTTAGATAACTCTATCAACACGTTCCATACCACGCTGTTAACGGTTACAATAAGTGATACACGTGGCATGGAACGTGTTAAGTAACTCCTTGAAAATAATATTAAAGTTGAGAGAAACTAAGCTGCGAGGATAAAGAATGTAAGCCTGAAGTTGTGAATTTCTCGGAACTTGATTTGTAATCAGTTTCAATTAAATAACGTAGGCTTAACAACCACAATAGTGACACTCTTGGTATTTATTTTTCCATGTGATTACCTGAGCGCTGTTAGCTTCAGGGCTATTGCCTTTGCTAGGCATTGTTGGCGAGCGTTTATGGCACTCATCAAAATGGCAACAAACGCAATTGTACCAAAGTAGTTGGACCTTGGCTTGGGTCATTGCATTCTGAATCCCGTATCAAGCTAATCTATTAATGTGAGCTAACCTACCCATGTCTGTATTCTTTAATGAACCACATATACGTATCTTATAGGTGCCTCACGAATGCGTAGCTGTATTATAAACTGGCAAAAACTATTAGTGGTAAAGCTAACATTCAAATTAATTTAAATGCGAATTTAGTGACAAATTGTTTTGTAGGCTTAATCCTAAACCACTCGACTGATAACAATCAAATTGGCATCACGTTATAAGAGGTACACAAAACGATGTCGATTATGTTTCTCCAGATAAGATATTCTTCCTGAGAGATAGACCAAATCTGTACTAACATGAGCAAAGCCACGGGTAAAAGCTAGTATTCAATGAAGACGGCCAAAGATAAAATTAGTTTGAAATCATATTCTGCAAAAGTTGATTTTCTTTTCTTTCTTCTAGCCTGTATCACATACCTCATAGCACACATTAATGCGCACAGTGAATCTATTAAGGTAAAATATTAAAAATGTTTCCATATTTTCACAAGAATAGTAAATAAGTACGGTAAAACCCTAGAAAATTGAGAAACCTCTATTACTGAAATTTATTATGTGGCCTCAAAATGTTTGCATATAGAAATTATTTTAGTAAAATTGACCAATTTATATGAGCCATGTTTCTTAGAATTTATGTCTATAATTTTAATATTTACGCCGGTATATCCAACTTAGAGTGTCTATACTTCAATACAATAATAATTTATATTTGATATTAACATCATAAACAGGTAAACTATGGAGTTTGTGACGTTGTAGCGGTTAATCTCAGGAACTACTGATTTGAGTTGAAAAATTCTTTCCATGTTATATAGCTCATTTATCGAGGATGGTTATAGACTATATCATCAAGCTAAGAGCAATAGTAGCGGAACACCAATGAAGAATGTTTAAAAATCGAGGTATCTTTTCCTCTTGAGAGCTTCCGTTGCGTGTTAGCGTTAGCCCAAAGTTCCACGCCATCGAAGTCACAGGCAGAGGCTAATCTGTAATATGTATATTTATTTGTATAGATCAGACGTGTGTGTTTACGAAATCGAATACTTCACTCTTTAGTATTACTCTATAAGTTCCTACATTTCGTATTAGATTAGCTTAGTGTTTAATTAAGCCATTATTGTTGTTCTCCATAATTTTTTTTAGAAAATGCCGAAACGAAAATTGAATCTGTATATAATAAAATGGTCTAGAATAAATCTTGGTAAAATCTATAAAATCATATTGATAGTGTTTTTAAATAGACGAATGCTTATTGATTATAATACTTATATAGTTATCTTCTATACTGGTAAATAAAATTGAAGTATGTGTCTGTGATATGAAAATAACAGCTTTTTACTTAATTAATATAAAAATATATTTGACATTCATAACAAAAAACTATTTTTATAAATGTTTTCTGCTTTTCTGTTTTCCTAATTGATCTGATTGATTTCGACGAGATTTTTACTGAAAGATAGCTATGAGAAGTCACTTAGGCTACCTGTACTTCACAAAAACAAAGGTTTCGGGCAAATCTCAACCTTCTTAAAGATACAGATGAAGTCGCTGGTAGCTGCTAGTTAATTAAGAATATTAGAGTAGATATTATGTGGTCAATTTGGATGTATAATAAAACAGGTAAACGAAAAGAATGTACTTTTTAGTAGAGGTCTAATTTACGCGAACATTTTGTGACCCTTTTTAATTTTCATTGTACATCATCACACACATACTTTATATAACGTTTCTAATTATATGATTAGTACAAAGGGCGGTATGACAAAATATATACAGTACAAACTTTATACATTCCATGGAGTAGAATCGGAGGTAATTAGGGTGTACAAGTAAAACTAAACTATTAAATACCACATAAATAACGTACGTAATAATATACGTACACTGTTACATGCACATAAAACATATAACATCAACGGTAAACAAAACAAAATACATACATACACTTCAATGAAACGTTAAATCGATAGATAGTACTTTTTGAGCGAGTTTATAGAATAACAATAAGAACTTATCGTCTAATCAAACTGATATGTTAATAGAATGAAGAGGAATGTAAAATAGCTGATCTGTGTGTACACGATAAGGTACCGATGTGCGGGATCGATGCCTGTGGGGAAATGAGAACGTTTATCGACACATGCGACATGCATGAGTTTAATTGCGACAGCAAAAAAGGTACAGTATTTTAAAATAATACACATCATTACAATCAACAGAACTTAACTAAAAGTAGTTTTCTAATGTATACTAATATTATAAAGCTGGAGAGATTGTTTGTTTGGTTGAATGCGCTTTTTATATAGCTCATTTATCAAGGAAGGTTATAAATATCATCACGTTAAACCCAATAGGAGCTGGGCACCAATGAAGAATGTTTCGGAATCAGACTATTTTTTTCCGTTTAAGAGCTCCCGCTGTGTGTTAGTGCTAGCCCAAAATAACTATTCCATGCGGACGAAGTCTCAAGCAGAAGCTAGTAAAAAGTATAACGCGGTTTTAAAATTGAGATCATTATCGATTAGCAGTACTGTCAAAATTTGAATTTCGGAAATTAGCTAAACAACTATATATAATAAATAAACAAATATATCACTAGATAAAGAGCAATCTAGACATAATAATTTTTAGTAATCATTAAAAACTGCTCCATTTCCAAATAAGCGTATCTCGTAGTGTTTTATCAGATTCGTTACGAAAACATTTTCTTTATTATTTAGTAATTCACAAAAATAAGCCGTCGAATATTTTTACTGAATTGACCTCCGAAAATATGGAACTTTAAAATCAAATAGCAGCAATGTGATTTAAAATCAAAAAATAAAAAAGAGAAATCTCAAACTTATTAAAAACCTATCATACTTTCAGTGAAACTTTATAAAAGAACATTTATGGCAAAAAAACAAAATTCTAAATTAATAAAAAAGTAGAGTACTTATTCATAAAAGCCAAAAATAATGTGTATATGATTGTATAATTACAAAAAGATGAATTTGTATAACACTATCTAATTTTCAAATATAGCATCCAACCATTTCATCGCTGAATGTCAAGACAAATTACAATCATATGTTGTCTCAAAGAACTGAAAAAAATAGTTTAAAACGATACGATTGTTTTCTTTTATATCATATAGGAGGCAAACGAACATGCGGGTCACCTGTTGTTAAGCGATCACCGCCGTCCATAGACACTAGCAACCCCAGAGGAGTCTCAAGTGCGTTGCCAGCCTGTGTTTGGGGGAATGGAAATAAAGTAAAGGGGGAAGGGAGAGGAGAGGGGAGGGGAGGGGAGATGGGTCTCCGGCGCTCTCACTGACCGAACGAAACGCAACAATGCAAGCACTGTTACTTCACGTCCGTTTTCTGTGAGAGGGGTAGTACTACCCCGGACGAGCCGACCTATTCATGCTGAAACCAATAATAGCTTCAGCGTGGCTCTGCTACCAACAATATATATTGTATATACCTATTGTAATTTTCAGATTTCAAACAACGGCCTATCCATGAATGCTGGGTAACATGCAAGAGAGGGAGATCTTTCAAAAAACCTGAGTACCGAGCCGATTGTAATATCAACATGAAATCAGCAAACAGAATATAATATGAAATCATTAGTTTTTATTAATTAAAATTTGTTTAAATAACACAAAATTTGCCAAGTGGAATGAAAACTCTTTCATTCGGATTTCTTTTTCAAACTGTGTTCCGATCTGCTTACTACATGCATTTAACATAAGGTTGACCCTTTTGTTCGTTTGCCTCCTATCATATAAAAAAAAGAAATGCGTACATACACTTAATTTATTTAACAATAATATCTAAATCTGAGTAGGTGAAAAAAAAGAAAGACTCCTCATAAATATATGAGTGTATGTGCAGCTTTAAAAATATACTGTTGTGTGTATTGTAAATTACTAAATAGTAGTGTCTATGTATAACGCAAGCAATAGGCACAAAGACTCCTTTACAGAAGATTAAACCTATTTAGAAACTGATAAGTAGACCAGACATTAACTCCTGCCGTCTTAAACATGGTTATATATAATATTAGTATATTAATATTATTTGAACTTGAATTATTAGTATATTATTGTTTAAATTTCTAGCTAATCATTACCAATTATAACAATAGGTCTTACAACAATTAAATATCACAGATCTTTTGGACTTTTTACTAAAAGAGTTAAATTTTGTATACCCGCAACAATGATAAGTTTCTTGCACTGACGACATCCAACCAGCAACGTTCTATCTAGGTCATCGACATAGATAATTGAGGTCAGACGTCTATATACTATTATTCTAGACGATTCTACACCCTCCATTGTTATATTTGAACACGAGTATCTATATATTTTGTAGTTAGTTCGAGATTATCATAATAATAGTTATACAGAGCTTTATTTAGCTTAACGATATGAATTTTATGTATTTTATCATTTTAGAATAATATATTATAGTACAAATGATAAGAGATATAAGATTCCATCATCATCATCATAGACCTGTAAGAGATCCACTGCAAGGTCATAGGCTTCCTTCCAATGGAAAATATAGGCATAATAACCACGCCAGTGCACGACGTATTGGCGAATACAGACTCTGAGAAATCTACAGTTCAATGTTTTCTCCCATATGCTAGTACCAAACAAGAGCATTTCTCAGGTTCAGGTTTCCTCACAATGTTTTCCTTCACCGTCAGTTGATAGTGTTACTAAAATTTAATTAGTAAATGTCCACGAATTTCAAAATATTCGTTGGTACATGCCAGGATTCGAACCTACAGACGTCGAAATAATATTCCACCGGTTAAACCACTAGACTACCAAGATTTATTCGGTGTTGCTTCAAAAAAGTTAAATACGTATTAAATACTTGCTTTAAAAAGGTTTGGTACTAAATGCACCACGCTTCCCCGAGGCAAGATCGCGCTATTCTTTTTTCGCAAATCTAACCTAACCTAACCAAAGCGAGACAAAAAAGCAAGATGGCGAACATTTAGTGAGCACGGTGCATTTAAAACTCAAACATTTTAAAGCAAGTATTCAATACGTATTTAACTTTTTTGTAATAACACCGATTACATTTACATTCACAGATCTCGTTTGCCAAAATAATAGATATTTTAGTAAATATTACTCTACGATCAGTTCCGAAAACACCCCAGTCATTCGGAATAGAGGTTAATTAATTCTATCGGTTCATAGGAACCAAGTAATAATTTCTATATTGATTTTATAAAGAGGTAAAGTTTGTGATTTTCTGAGGTTGTAGGGATAATATCTGGATCTGCTAAACTGATTTTGAAAGTTCTTTTACCAATAGAAAACCACGTTATTTGTGAGTTTCAAAGGCTATATATTAACCCAAATAATCAAAAGATTTTTTTGTTGTAGTCTGATTTCCAAAGTAACTCGGAGAAAAACGGTCGAATGAAAATGTTTCTCACAAACGCTACCTTAACGATGAGACATATATGATTGAGTTCTAGAGAATAGTTGTAGAGCTTGATAATGCCTACAAAAAATTCAGCGACTGCAAGTGTCTAACTTCAAGGTTTTTTTTATTATCATGGCGGGACAACGTCCGGCGTGCCCGTTAGTAATTAATACATTTAAAATTTGTTCTAAGCTAACTATACCTGCGTAGTCATAAGCAATTATTTTATAATTATAAGGCATTTTTCTGTTAGAAATAAACAAGTCTTCAGACAATACAACCGCCCACAAGTCACCTTTGAAATTCTTATAAAAGCAATTTTATAACTTTCGGAGATTACTATGTTCAAACAAACAGATATTTTTTTAAAGACTGTTAAAAAATATGTATGCTGTTACACTCCCTATAACGCTCATATTTTTATTTTTTTTCGATTTTGTCTAATATTTTCTCTGTAATTTAGACACGAGGGTACCACAGTTTTATCAAAGTGTAGAACAAGATAGAATCTAAACAATATATTTATTAAAGTTCGAATTGAAAATGAAGTCAAGTATCTTTATTCTTAGTATAAAGGGGCATCTTATACTAGCTCCTCTTTCAAATAGGGATGTTACAAGGCTATATTTATCGGAGTCCCAAACAACTTTTATCCTAATATAAAACAGATAAAAAATAAAACCACTTTCCGAAACGAACTGAAAATATCTACTCTAAACGAATGCACCACAACCGCCTTGACTATAGGTAGCCTAGCCTTGAACTGTCATAAGCATACCAATATCCGATACTTTATTAAATTTCCTGCACCGATTCAACTTGTAATGTAAAATGTATAATGGGACCCCGTTAAAAATATTCCCCTTTGTGAGAAATAATGAACTTTCCAAATAGACAAAATGACGAACTTCTGAGACAACAAACACAAAAAAAAATAGTGCGTGGAGTCCCTCCACGCGGAAGTAATGAAAATTCGTAATGTGAAAATGAAAATAGGAAGGGGTAGAAATTGATTTTCAGTCCAATCATATTGTTTCTAGCGTTGAACTTTTAACGCAACAGTGCCTTCATGCCCTCTCCATGGTAGCGTTAAACGTTTAAAGCAACCTTGTTGGAATTGGCTTTAGAAGTTTCACTTCAAAAATATACAACCAGATTGAAAACGCCCTTTTCAAGGTCACTTAATCTATACTAATATTGTAAAGCTAGAGGGTTTATTTGTTTGTTTGGTTGAACGCGCTGATCTCAGGTACTACTGGTCCGATTTGAATTCTTTCAGTGTCAGAAAAGTCTTTTATCGACGTAGGCTACAGGCTATATATTATTACGTTAAGACCAATATTAGAGGAGCTTCAATGAACAATATTTCTAAATCAGGGTTTTTTTTTAGTGCTGCCGCTGCATGTTAGCGTTAGCCCAAAATAACTATTCCACGTGGACGAAGTCGTGGGTACATAATAATGTTGTTAATAATCAGACTTTGCTAGTTTATTGAGAATATAGTTAGTTAATCAGATTTTAATATAGGGAAATTTTATTGTATAATTAGCAATTTAGATGTTTCTAAATTAAAGTGTAAACAAAAGTACGTTATTTGTCGCAAGTCGTTTCATACATTAATTGTTATTAAATACAATATATTGGGTTCAGAATCGAAACTCTGTAACATCCCTAGCTCTTAAGTAAAGTTGAGCTTCTATTAAATTCGATTCTAAGAAACGTAACTAGCGAAGAAAACAGCGTGGGATATGAAAATATAATAAAACCCTCGAGGGCATAAAACTGAGAAAGTCTCAGTAAACAGTTTTTATCACAAGGCTTTATACAAATAATATTAAATAAACTGCAATCTCTATTCCAACCTGACTAGCTCAATAGAAAAGTATAATAAAACTTATCGCATAACAATTTCTTACGAATGGAATCTGTAAATGTAACGGAATTGCTTGTTATTTTTCTGCGAACACAGATTTTGACAATGTTACGTGTTGAAATACACTAATAAATTGAATGCTAATAACATCTGATCATTATGTGGTTATTTTTTACTTGCACACTATTAACATTTTTGATTGAAAATACTAACGCACACGTTGATAGCGCTAAGGTAAGGTATATGTATATAATATAAATTCCTTCTGTACGTGTGTATGTAACTGAACTCCTCCCAAACGGTTGGACCGATTTTGATGAAATTTTGTGTGCGTGTTCCAGTGGATCTGAGGATGGTTTAGATTCAATTGGCTCCGGTAGGTAGCGCTGCGGTTGACTCTAGGATTCATTTTATCATCAAGGCAGGATAATTCCGCCCGACCAGTTTTTTTTTGTTATTATAGCTCGGCAAAATGACTGCACTATGCCTGATTGTAAGCAAAGTACAATCCAAAAACAATAGCGACCACCGAGTGATACACTATCCATCGCTGGTTGCCAGTATCATGCCGGCCTGCAAAAACCTCGATATGTACTGGCTGATCCCGAAACGCGACGCGCAGAAGCAAATCACTATTACGGGCTTTTTCGCCGTATACATGGTGGTTGCGACCCAGTCAGGTTGTAAAACCCTACCACCCCGCTTTCGCCATTGCCTCGTTCGTTATTCATCAGGGTGCACCACGTGCAGGTGAGGTTGGCTTGGGTGTCTCTAATCTTAAGATGTTATTCGACACCCCTTACAACCCGTAGCTAGTATATGTATATAATAAGAATGTAAATTTAACGTGCTTTTACTCTTTGTGAGAAAAATTTGAATAGGTACTAACATTTCAACTATTTTTACAAATGTCTGTATGTTTGTTTAGTTTAGTTTTATTGATTTTCCAGTCTGTAAATTTTAAATGTAATCTTCTATATGCAAGATGAAAGGTTAGACACTCGCAATATTCTAAGATATGACACTACATGGTCTCATCTAACACATAAAATAATAAAATCAAAACATATACTAATAGATAACAGAGAAAACAAGTATGGATGATTACTTAAATAAGCCTGAACTTAAATAAAAAAACCTGAGAGCAACAACCCGAAATTAATAACTTTCGATAATAAAATGGACAACAAAACCCATTTCTTTGTTCAAACTTCGAAAAATTATGCTTGGTTATTAGGTTTGGTTATTATACTTGGTTGGTTTCATTTTCACTTCATCCGACGATAATTAGGTAAATTATCAAGCACCTATATTTTTACTGATAAACCAAACAAAAATCTAAAGAAAGAGAATCGAGTGCAGAGAGCCCTCCTTAAATATTGCTACTGTCTAAACATTCATCTGGTATATAATGAAAATGCAGTGTCTTGATGTTCAACCAACCAATCATTTGATGCAGAATTTTTCAGTCCTAGGCTACTTATTTTTAGGGTGGTAGAGTCACGCTGAAGCTATAACTGGTTTCAGTATGAATGGGTCGGCTCGTCCGGGGTAGTACTACCCTCTCACAGAAAACCGACGTGAAGTAACAGTGCTTGCATTGGTGCGTTTCGTTCGGTCAGTGAGAGCGCCAGAGGCCCAAATTCCTTCCTATCCCTTCTTCCTCTTGCGCTTCCCCCTCCTCTTCCCCACCAACACAGGCTGGCAACGTACTTGCGACTCCTCTGGTGTTGCTGGTGTCTATGGACGGTGGTGATAACTTAACATCAGGTGATCCACCTGTTCGCTTGCATCCAATGACATAAAAAAAATGGATTCGATAGACCCCTTGCAATTTTTTTAATGCCGAACGAAACGGGTGGTAATTAGGTAGTTTCCACATAATATTGAAGTGTAATTTCCTGAGAAATGTTATTGAATCATCTCATAGTTAACTGAAGAATGCAAAATAGCTGATATCTGCCGACACGATCAAGTGCAGATGTGTGGAATCGATTCTTGCGGTGAAATGAGGACTTTCATAGACTCTTGCGACATGCACGAATTTAACTGCGACAGTAAGAAAGGTAAGTGCTGATATTGGAAATCAACAGGTATGAGTTGAAAATTATCCTTCGGTCTCAATATTATAAACGTCTCCTAAATTATTGCATTTAAGTATAAAAAATATAGACCTCTTTGTAAATTTTACCCCATGAATTATAAAAGCACGGTAAATGTAATCATTACCTAATGTAATCATTATTTGGGAATCATATGGAATATATTAAATGTTTAAAGTATTTGAATCAAAAATATTAGGTTGTAGAGCCACGCTGAAGCTATTATTGGTTTCAGTATGAATGAGTCGGCTCGCCCAGGGTAGTACCACCCTCTCACAGTAAACCGACGTGAAGTAACATTGCTTGCATTGTTTTGTTCGTTCGGTCAGTGAGAGCACCGGAGGCCCACCTCCCTTCCCGCTTTTCTCTCCCCCTCACCATTTCTCGTTTTCTCTCCCCATTACCCCCAAATACAGGCTGGCAACGCACTTGCGACTTTTCTGGTGTTGATAGTGTCTATGGACGGCGGTGATCTCTTAACATCAAGTGACACGCAAACAAACAAACATATAGACAAATTAAAACTTTTTAATATTATAATCGTGTTCTTTGGCCTTCATAATGGTTACACATCACAAAATTTTGAAAAAAAAAAATATACAAACAAAACCACACAAATATACACATACATACATAGATGAAAATATTGATCAAAACTTAGAAAAATAATTAAATTTGTTTATTATTGGAAAATTTAAGAACTTGTATCAATCCTATTCTCAGAAAATATTTTGGCAAGGTCAATCGCATACTGCAAGCTTACTTACTATATAGTAAAAAAAAACTAAGAAAAGGATTTTCTTTTGACGTTAAATGAAGTACAGAACAACGTTTGTAAGTAACAATGGTGTTAGATGCAAAAGTCACCGATTTCATATCGAAGGTGTAGACATTAAATATAAAATAACAAAAAATCGCACAACAAGACTTCTTTGTGAAGTGACGATAGGTAAACGTAGAACATTCAGAACTTTAGTCCCCTCCACCCCATATCCGAATTGATGAAGCATTAATAACTATAAATTTAATTTTTCAAACATTTTCTACTACATTATTTTCACCAAGATAAACCTTCGTACAGCTTCCTAACCCATTTGAAACATTATACATTCACCCGAAAACTGTATCATACAGGCCTAAAAACGACCTTTACCGCAAAAGGGGAATATTCGTAATCCAGTAGGATCGAGGTCGCGTCTAGTGTTCTCGAGTGGGGTAACCACGTTAACGGATAATGCCAATAATTCACTACAATCAATCCTTACTAATATTATAATTGCGAAAATAACTCTGTCTGTCGTACTTTCACGCCAAAACTACTAAACCAATTTAAATGAAATTTGGTACACAGTTAGTCTAGAGTCTGAGAAAGGTCATAGGTTACTTTTTAATGCAATAAAGGGTTGTATGAGGTTGAAAGAGTGGTGAAAATTTGTATGTAGGTATCACCATTTTTAGAACTAAATCCTTGGAACATAGTTTTTAAGCTGTTGTTTCGATATAAATAGATATGACATTCAAAGTTTGTAAAAGTTTTACCCTCAATTGTTTAAAATAACAATAGCAAATAGGAGATGAAAGTTTGTATGGAAATATGTAAGGTTCCACTCCGATTTGAAAAATTCTTTCAGTTTTAAATAGCTCATTTATCAAGGAAGGCTATAGGCTATATATCATTACGATAAAATCAATGGGAGCGGGAAACATACGGAGAATGTTTCAAAATTCTTTGTTTTTTCCTTCTGAAAACTTCCGCTGCGTGTTAGACAGCCCAAAGTTATTATTCTACTCAGACGAAGTCGCGAGCCGAAGCTAGTATGTATTATAAATGCGACAGTGAGCTTCTTTGTTTCTTCAAGTAGTTATTTTGAGCGAGCCGCAATTCATCCCAGTCCGTTAGTGGTATCCGCCGCAAATTACGAACCCGTACCCAACGCTGGGCGATATAGAAGACGTCCGCGACATATTTTTACCGATCCTGCCGACGATATCACGTCAGCGAACGATCAGTACCAGCCTGTCCCTCGTAATAGAGCGTGCTCACGCCCACGCCCACGTAGCCACAGATCGCGCAGCTGCGGTCTGGGGGTTAACTTCGCTCCCGCACACCCGATTAGGCCTCCCACGGCAGCTGCTCAAGCCTATGTTCGATCCCTCGGTAGGGAGCCCTTGAGTGCGTTGCTTGCGCGATACGGTGACACACCCATACATCACTGCTACAACACTACACGATCACCTCCACACACATGCACGCCTACACGCTACACATCTTGATGGAAGGGTTATTTTTGTTAAAATTTTTTTCCCTTATCAAACTGAAAAAACTCTCAATTTTTCCGATAAAAATACATGGAGGAGTTGTTGAAGCAAATATGCTTGGTACACATATACGTTTCAACAACTCAAACATATATGAATAGTTAGCTAGGTTTGCTAAGTTAAGTCGCGTTTTTTGCATGCAACGGGCAACAGCGAAGCCGAGGTGTGCCGTGCACCCTTGAGCTGGTTGCCGATGTAAAATCGGCTGAGTGCCTTAAGCGCTCGCCTTAGTAGTCCGGTGAAGCTGTTAAGACCTTGCTAGGTCAATAGCGTAGTCAGTTCGAGAAAAAAAAAAAAAATTCTTTGTTTCTTCGATCTCAACCGATCATAATGAAATTTTGTGTACTTGGGTACATAAATAAATGTTGGATTTACTTTATCTAGAAAAAAATATACTATTAGCGAGAAATAGGTCAAATCTTCACTTACGTGAGCGAAGCTGCGGGCACGGCTAGTTATTTATAGATATTTTATTAAACTTCTCCAGAAGTATAGACTCATAAACAATATCGAATACCGGTATACAAATGTGCAAACAGGGAAATACAATCTAGAAATGAATTACGACACGCCACAAGGCACCGAGGTGCAAATTTATAATTATTACATAAAATTTAAATTAATTCAATCATGAATATCCATCGAAATATTAAAATAAATTAATGGTTACGAAGGTTTAAATTTAGCTTTAACAGGTTTATGTTATAGTAACAACTTCCTGTGGTTGTGTATATGTTCTTTTATTTCATGGATATATATTAATTTTTAAAAGAATTGATCATCTTAGTAGACTGTCTATTTTAGAATAACGTACATATATAACCCCCGTGTCCAAAATGTATTTAATATTGGCTAAGATTAAAATAATTAATCATCATCATTACCCTTATTCCACCTAAATAGGGTCGGCACGTTATCTTTTTACATTGTCTTCTGTTAGATATCATCTCAGTATTCACGTGAACCTTTTACGGACATGTTGTTTTTCACACAGTCCATCCATACCTTTTTCGGTCTTTCTGTACTCGTAAATCCGTCCACTATCATACGGAATAAAACAAATAACAAATCAAATAACTTGTTACGTTTTCAATTTTATTATATTGTTTTCCCTGTGAGAATACATTGTTAATTTAATAAACAACGCAAATGAAGTCACAGAGATCAGTTAGTCTTTTATTACACGAAAATTTGTGCGTGTCTGTTAAACATTATATTTATCTACATTTCTGACACTAAAACCTGTAACAGTATTTTTTATGAAAATAAATAATTTCATCATCATAAGTATTCTATGTCAGTAAATTTAACTCTACCAGCATCCAATTCAGAGTTATAAGAAAATTGTATTGATTTTGTGCTCATCGACATAGAAAGAAGTGTCAGCAGTATGACCTAACCAAATAATTTAGGTAAAACTCTAATAGTAATATAAAATAAATACTGTTGGTATATCTTTGCATCGTTTAAATAAAAACATCTAAAATAATAGGTATAATTATTTATTGGTTTATATGTTTATAGTTTCGTGAATATTACATAGTTTTTTGTTACCTATTGCGTACTTCTTAACAAAGAGACAGAAATATATATATAATTTTGTGTGCGTAAAAGGAGATATTTATATTATTAATTTATTCCTAGATTCATTATTGGAAAATATATGTAGTATAAATAAGGCTTTGGAGTTAAAGTGCAATAGATAATGTATTGTATAATCATAAACAAGCGTTTCGTAAAAAAATTACACTAAAAAGTATTATTTTAGATTCTATAACGCATGGTTACCGTACCCTTCACGCCCACGTCGCGCCGGCGCCATCGGGCACAATTTCTGTTAGTTTAATAAAACCTTTAGGCTTTATATACGAATATATAGGGTCCATTACAACTCCAAATTGTAGATGTTTTAGTACTTTAATCATTTTCATTGGACTCAAATATTGATATGTGTTACTGCGAACTTTATTGCTGTTTGTTCCTTTTGAGGTGAATTTAGAATTGCTATGAATTTGATAAGTACTTTTAGAGTGCACATTTAAATTGTCCATGTGTTTGATGTGAAACATCTATAGGCGGAGGAAAATCTGATTGTTGGCGTGGCGACGCTTTTTTTTTCGAACTTACTCAGTTCCTTGCATGGCCTTTACAGCTTCACCGAACTATGCGTGGCGACGCAAAACATTAACTTTACACTATTAACGAAATACTCAAAAACATTTGAACTTTATCTGTATAAACATAAGATTCAAACTATTTTGATGGCCACTGGTTCTATTAGTGTTACGCGGCACGCGCCGCCGACTTAGCGCCGTTTGATAAATGGCGCCAAAAACACCGCACTCGCCCCTATTTAAATTTTTGTATTTTGTATTTAATAAAAATGAATATTTTTGCAATAAATTAAATAAACAGTCATTATTTTATGGAACTAATTTGTAATGCTTTATCTTTTCATTATGACATAACTGATTTCTGTCGTAATCTGTTCTTTTATGCATAAAATTTATACAAAACAATTTTGATGTTTCACATCTGCCAGGCGTCCCGTAAAGGCTCAATTTTTTAACCTATGCATTGCTTACTGAAATAGGAAGAAGTTACTGTTAAAATGAATTATGTCGATGCTGTCCAATCAACCACAAACGTTATGCCACTGCATCATAAAATTAGATAGTCATCATTGTAATGGTGGTATTGGTTGTATAATCTATATACTAATATATAAAGCTGAAGAGTTTGTTTGTTTGTTTGTTTGGTTGAACGCTATGATCTCAAGAACTACAGATCCGATTACAAAGTTTCTTTTAGTGTTAGGTAGCTCATTTATCGAGGATGGCTATAGGCTACATATCATCACGTTAAAACCAAAAGGAGCTGAGCACTAATGAAGAATGTCTCAAAATCGGGCTATTTTGGAAGCTTCCGCTGCGTATTAATGTCAGTATTATATGCGTTGCCATGGTAACGCGATAACATTCTATCAAAAATATTTTCATAGTTTATTTTGTATTCCTATTCAAGAAGTTTATTCTACGTTAGTTTTGTTTTCGATTTTTAATTATACGTGTTACGTTTATATCGCAAACATTTCTTAAGTTTATTTTGTGTTGTAATTCAGAAAGTTTAGTAGTAATAATATTCGTCCAATAAGATAGTCGAAGGTATTAATGCATACAGCCAAATCTGAAATTGTCAATATAGTTAGTTTTCTTCTATGTCCAAGTTAATGTAAAGGTATAAGCGCCGAATCCTCTACATAATATAACGTAATTTTTTATCTTCTTAATCTTCAAGACCATAGAATTAATGCTTCGTGGTTTTATTTTTCATTCATTTCACTTATGCAAAATAAACGAACGATATCATATAATACGCAACCAATTTCTACAGGATATAGAATCATGTAACACAATATTATGAACAAAATATAAAATCCACTACATGACAGACTGAAATCCCGCCAAACACTCTTAAAAAACTCTATTCTACATTAGTTTTGTTGCCAATTTTTTATTTGTGATATATTACGTATTATAAAAGTAAAGTGAGTGTAATTTATATTAAAATAAAATATTTTTGGTGAATACAATCTGTGATGCTACAAACATCAACATTTTTTTAACTCTGTCGATATATCTGTTTTTTTATTTGTTCCGGGTAATCTCCGAAAGGACTGGACCTATTTGAATGTTTTTTTTTCTTAGAAATGACTACGCTTAACAGCTTCACCGGACTACAAATAATATTTGAACGGGAATTTTACGGGCAAATAAGTAACTAATTAGCTGTTTTTTTGTTCAATAATGTGTAGCTTCATATTTTCATTATTTTCTTATATAGTGTGAGCACTGAGGGTGATATATAGTTTAAAATTCCAGTTATGTGGCTGATCATAATCCCATCCCATTCGATACACTATTAGTATTCACATACATAATGTACACGTTACCTGTTACAGTAGATGATGTGCGTGTGATACAAATATTTTTGAAATAATATTATTGTAATTTACACTAGATGTGTAATCACAATTTTAAATTTATTTAATATATTTAAAAAAACGCGTGCGAAGCCGCGGGTAACAGCTAGTCGTTAATATAATCTTCGACATCGAGGCATATTAATTTATTTTCTATCATATTTCTTAATTCTTAAAATAATAAACAACGTTTTCATATTTATATAAGGTTATACAAAAATATCTCACTCTAATCTATACTTACTAATCTATACTAATATTTAAAGAAGTTTGTGACGTTGTAGGGAGTAATCTCAGTAACTACTGGTCCGATTTGAAAAAGAACTTTCAGTGTTATATAGCTCATTTATCGAGGACGGTTACAGGTTAATACCATCACGCTAAGACAAATAGAAGCGGAGAACCAATAAAAAATGTTTCAAAATCGAGTTTTTTTTCCTCTTGAGGGCTTCTGGTGCGTATTACCATTAGCCCAAAGTAACTATTCCACGCGAACGAAGTTGCTGACAGAGGCTAGTATAACTATAAATTTATATGTTAATATCTCCCACAGACTTTATACAAAAACCAGTCCACGAGTGTTGGGTCACATGCAAAAGGGGTAGAAGCTTTAAGAAACCAGACTACAACAACGATTGTGATATAGATAATTTAATAAAACCTTAAAAAATTAACAATATCTTGTTTTTTTAAAACAATATTATGAAACAAAAGCACTTATTATTTCGAGATCACAGATTCATTTAAAAAAAATTGTACATTAAAATTATCAACAGCTAAATCGGTTTACATAATAACTTATACTTATAAACTACAAAACAATATAATAACTTGCATAACTTGAAAATAAATATAATTTTATTTATAAATAGTTTTACCATACACCTTTGTTTTAACACTTACTAAAAACTAGAAATACTACAATCTACTGTTAGTGTAATTAAAGTTTCAGTTATCAATTCATTTAGAAACAATATTCACTTTAACGATTAAAAAAAAAAACTTAATATACTCGTCTCACCACAATATTAAAAGCTTAGCAATTATTTGTACAGTAGAACAAGTATATACAAATTATTAAATTAAACTAAATTTATACTCTTATACTCACACCATTAATTTAATAAAATTCAGGACAAATATTTCGTAATACATCAGATACCTCATGTAAGCAAAATACATAAACCATAACATTTTTTTTATTGTATCAGGGCAAAATGACTGCACTATGCCTGATGGTAAGCACAGTACAATCCAAAAACAATAGCTACCATCGAGTCATACACTATCCATCGCCGGTCGCCACTATCATGCCGGCCTGCAAAAAGCTGAATATGCACAGGCTAATCCCGAAATGCGACGCGCAGAAACGAATCACTGTTACGGGCTTTTTCGCCATATACGAGTACATGGTGGTTGCGACCAAGTCGGGCTGTAAAACCCTACCACCCCGTAAACTCTCATATACACGATGAATCGCATTTTAAGTTGATTGTGTTTAAAGTAAAGTCAATTAAAAATATTACTTCTTAACCAGTACTCTATCAACTTAATAATTATAATATTTAGTTGACAAGCTCGCTAAACTGTAACTATAACACATTTGTTAACATTGATCTAAATTACTTTAAGCAAAATATAGTTCCTGATAAACAACACATCACATAATTAAATGTTCCACTTATATATTAAATATGACACAGATTAGTTTTACAAGAGCATGAAAAACATGGCCCACTTCATCAATTTAATGACGGTCCAAAAACCCAGCGTATTTTACAATATGATAGATATTCTCGCGTGGAATTTTATCGGCTTCCCTTTCAACAACTTGCATCTCTTTGTTAGTGAACCAAGACTCTTTAGCAAGACCGGCTGCGATGGCAGGGTTGTCGTAGAAATCTCTCGACTTCAACAATTCTCTAGGAAGTAGTGCCTCGTTGGCCGCAGTTTGTTCTACAGCTGGGTGTGGACGCACCGCTGGGCCCGACGATGGAGCATACTGAATACCAATTGGTTGTAGAGGTTGCGAGAAGAGCAGACTAGGGTATGCTTGAGTTACAGCCAATAGGGCCGCAGTCAGGATGAGGTGGCGCATTTTGATCTAGAATAGATTTTAGAGAAATTAATTTTTGAATACCTTTCTCCTCTCAATAATCATTACTTTATAAGCTCATGCTAGCGACTTTACACGGGTTAATATAGATTTGATGTATCTCACGGGAATAAAACTTTTATTTAATGAAAGGTACCCTGTGTCTCTGATAGACCCTGAAAAAAATCATAATGATCGATTGAGTAATAAAGACGTTAATTAACAAACTGATATTCACATTTATGATATTAGTAAGGATTAATTATAATAATTTAGAAAACGCTCTATCATCGATTATGGCTTAAACTCCAATATCATAAATAGAATGGTAAACAATATGACCGCATATTTTTCATAAGAGTTTATATCCATGCCCACTTAAAACCTAAGAATTATGAACTTCGATAAATGGTAGTTATATACAACATATTGTTTATTAAAATAAGTAGAGTTGATATCGAAAGGGAACTGCATCTTTACATTGCAAATTGCCTTGAGATACATAGAACTAATAAATTGAATAAGTGAGGGCTTAAATTTGCATTCGATATCACACAGAAAACCCCTTAATAAAATTGCGAAACATGACTCCCAGTAAGTACCGCCGCCTACACGTATAAAATAGGTTATTTCATTGGCAAACTTGTACATTATTATATACAGCTTTCTCATATAATATTAATTAAATTAGTAAAGGTAAATCAGAAACATAGGTATAACGCCTACCATTACTGGCACAAAGTAAAATGCTTTATTGCAGAAAACTCAACCTTTGAATAAATTCCTCCTACATTAAATTAAATTACGCTTTATGTACACTAAGATTAACCTAATTACGAACTTACAAGTTATTAGTCTTTGTGTAAGATTCAACGAAATATTCTGAATTTACAAGTCTCTTCGACACTAATATATAATATAACTACTCATCTGATTTTGGAAATTATTTTACTAATTTTCATCAGTACACACGTATCGTACTACATGCTCTTTAAGAGGGGCTATGTTTTATTATGATTTTTTAAATAGTAATTCAAGCGCAAAAAGTCACGAACATTCGCTAGTGTTTGATAAATTATGTATATGAAAATAATTTTACAAATCCCAGACGTGTGGAACATCAAGGTAAATTCATCTACCAACAGTAAACACTTTGCTAAAGACGAATGTAAAATGCGACTACGAAAGCGATGATTGCTCAATAGTCTTAAGTTATCGTGATCTTAAAAGGAACTTAAGGTTTCGATTAAAGAAAACCTCATAAAAACTACATAAGCTTATCGTAGAGTATTTTTAACAAGCATTTACAATTGTGTTCCGACATTTGAGAGTCAATCCCTCCAGGCTTAACAATTAGACTCTTTAATGATATCTCTACATAACATCACGCGAGATTATGGTCAAAGAACGAACCGAGATTCAGCCACTCTTATGCCCTTTAGCTATGGCTGAGTGCCTGAAGCAATCGTCCAAAAAATGAGTAAGCTATAAAGCTTCGTCAAGCTAACATCATTAGTTAATACGAAAAAAAAATGTTGATCTTTATATGCTACTCGCTAGTCAGCAAATTCTGTAGTACAATTAGACTCAATTATCACTAATTGATTCGCAACAAAACACTTAGATTTGCTTAGTAGTCACGATCGGGTTTGAGATTTATAATTGGACATATATGTCCACTTAACTATCACTAAAGCCTACGTCGTTGTAAAGACGGATATTCTCCGTATGCAAGTAGGTAGCTGGAGTGTAGTAATATAATGGATTATAAAGAATAGATGCCAAAAGTCATGGATAACTATTTATAAAAGATGGGTATAAATCTGATATAGCGTGGTTACAATATTTATACTCACAAATTGAATATGCCAGTATTCAATAATTCAAAAATGTTACTATCTACAGTTGCTTTAATAGTATGTTGGATTTATAACAAAGAAGGTAATGAAACATCTACGTACAATTATACAACAAAAATTCTCACGCAGATAATTATTTCATCAGTTAATTAGTGACCAACTAAAGGTAATACTTTCTATCTACATGCATAATTCTGGCAACATACAACCCTGCTCTCTTCAAACGAAAATTCCCAAAATATTCAGGACATTAACGCTAATCTTAGACCCCAATTACGCATTCATCAGATTCGATAAACATCTACCAGTTTACCTACAAAAGTCAATTCTATATTACCACTTCCGAGTTATTGTAAAATACAACTTTAAAAAAATCACAAAACAACACATATTTAAAATAACACAGATTCCGTTACATTCAGTAAGCGAACTTACATTAACACTAAAGTCACGGTCGCGAACGCAGTCTCTCGGAGCGTACACTGCGCCGGCGCATGCAACCGAGCCAATATATAGCCTTTGTAAGTTAGCAACCTTCGTAAAAGCTTCCGGGACTGCTTTGCTTGCTATCAGGTTTCTACTACTATAAAGTTTTGCTTCATAGGGTAGCATTTGATCAACAACGCTTGAAGACGTTATAATCTCATTTAAAAAAAAGTGTGTGTACACGCGTTAGAAGTTATACTTCTTTGGCTTAACAAGGTAAAAATATTTTCAAAAATTTTATCTTTCGACTTATTCTACGATTGTAGAAGAAACGACACTAACAATAGAAAAAAGGTATTTAATACATTAAAAGTTTTATTACAAAGAAACAACATTTTTACTATAGCTAACTTAAGGGTGTCGATTTTTCGTGACCGTGTGCGCGCGTATAGTTAAAATTTACTCTCATTGTTTTTCCCTAACGTGTCAAAATAAATATAACTTCAATAATTCATACGTTTTAGCATTTGTCCCCAAACTCATCTAATATTTAATGGCATTAAAACTAGTAGAGGATTGTCTCAAGTGTAGTGGCCGGAACATAAGTATAGATGCTGTCACAGATTTTCCACTTGAAGACGGTAAGGTAGGTTTAGGAAAACATTTAATAATTATACACTTACAATAATATATTAGCAATGACAGATTCCTAGCTCATGACAATGCAAAAACAGAAGACCGTCCATTTGACATTTCGTAATATAAATTTTATAACACGAAGTGAGAGAGTCGCAGTAAAAAGGTTACTAGCACGTAAACATGCAAATAGAGTTCCTACATCACTCCCCCCCAAGTGCAGGACAAAGATGGTGTGAATCTGCGAATCGAACACGTTTATTACACCGTGTCCGATTTTGAGTTTGATTTTTGTCACCCTGCACTGATGATGTTTTAGTTAATGATGGTGTATAGTTATCTAACTCTGTTTCACAAACAGGTATTTGGTTGTAAGCCTTAACTAAATCTATAGTGCTGAATATCTTACAGCCCTTTATGTTATGTGTGCAATCATGAATGTGTTTAATAGGATACCTGTCTGGGATGGTTCTAGCGTTAAGCATCCGATAGTCACCGCATGGGCGCCACCCATTATCTTTTTTAGGGGCTAGGTGCAGTGGTGATGACCACGCACTTTCGGATGGTCGCGCTGTTCCACTTGTTAACATCTCTTCAAACTCTTGTTTAGCTATTTTTAACTTATCTGGAGCAAGACGACGTGGTGCACTACATATTGGAGGGCCAGGTGTTGTACGTATGTGATGTACTGTAGAGTGTGTGGTCGTACGATTTACACCGGGTGGTCGAGTGATTTCAGGAAACTCTAATAAAATTTTGTGATAAATCGTATTGTCTAAAGGTATTTTAATAGAATGTATGTTTGCAGAGTCATAAACTAATGAAGCAACAGATGATAATTTTGTAATGCTATCTAACAATCTCTTATTACGACAATCTACTACTAGTTGATAGTATGCTAAAAAATCAACACCAATAATAGCTTTGGTAACGTCTGCCACAATAAAACGCCAGGTAAAACTTCTACGAAGTCCAAAGTCTAATTTAAGATTAATGTGACCGTAAGTGTTGATTATAGAACCGTTAGCTGCTCGAAGTTGGTAGTCTGTTTTGTTAAGTTTCTCTTTTACTAAAAACCGAGGATAAACACAAAGATCGCTACCAGTGTCCACTAAAAAATGAATTTTTGATGTGCAATCGGTGATGAATAGGCGACCTGTAGTACTTGGGCAATCATTGGCCGCCATTATTGATTGCCCTTGTAGTTTTCCATCTGATAATCACAAGGCTTTGAACAACGTGTGGCTTTTTTACCAAATTTCATATGGTACCAGCAAACTGGATATCTTCGGTAACTAGAGTTCAGTCGAGGTGGTGGAGACCGGGATCGAGATACATTTCTTGTACGAGAACGCGCACTTCGGGACTGCTGCAATGTTAGTTGTTGTACTTGGTCACGCAATGCAGCTACTTCTTTTAAAATATCATCCAATCTGTTTTCTTGACCAGTTGAGGCTACATGGTGCTCCGCTGAAGTAATATCTAGGATACGATCTGCAAGGTCTGCTAAAGTTTCTAACGAAGCAGTGGGTTGAGCTGCGAGTACTACCTGTACATTGTGAGGAAGTCTATCAATCCAGATAGTTCTCAAAAAATTATGTGGTATTCCAGGCCCTGCTAGACCTTGCAAATGTCTCAGAAATTGAGATGGCTTACGGTTTCCAACTTCTTCGTGAACAAGCAATTGCCTAGTTTTCCTTTCCTGAGAATCACTTACTCTACGGATTAGTTCCGTTTTCAATTTTTCGTACTGATTGGACTTGGGTGGGTTTGTAATTACGTCTTTAATTTCTCGAGCGTACAGATGATCCAATTGACCAATCACGTAGTTAAATTTAGTAGTATCGCTAGATATGCCAGAAACGGAGAACTGTGCTTCGACTTGAGCGAACCATATTTCGGGTTCTTCTGGCCAAAACGGAGGAAGTTTTATACCTACTTTGAATAATTCAGGTGCAGTTTCTTCCGAGTTTTGCGAAGTGTATTTTAATAAATCATTTTTTTCGTTGGTCGACATCTTTTCGTGTCCTAGTTCGGGGTCACCAGTTTAGGAAAACATTTAATAATTATACACTTACAATAATATATTAGCAATGACAGATTCCTAGCTCATGACAATGCAAAAACAGAAGACCGTCCATTTGACATTTCGTAATATAAATTTTATAACACGAAGTGAGAGAGTCGCAGAAAAAAGGTTACTAGCACGTAAACATGCAAATAGAGTTCCTACATAGGCATTAAAAAAGGTATACCAACATGCCATGTTTTCATCACGCTGATTTCCTGAACCGAAAGCTCTGACCTATTTCAAGATACGAATCACCATCAATTGACACGAATTGTCAAGAATTGATGTGCAATTAAAGATGAACCACTCAATTTTTTTGTTTTTTTTTTTTCGAAATGACTACGCTATTGACCCAGCAAGGTCTTAACAGCTTCACCGGACTAATAAGGCGAGCGCTTAAGGCACTCAGCCGATTTTATTTTGGCAACCAGCTCAAGGGCACGGCACACCTCGGCTTGGCTGTTACCTGTTGCATGCAAAATCGCGACCTATCTTAGCTAACCTAGCTAACTATTCATATATGTATGAGTTGTTGAAACGTATATGTGTACCAAGCATACACGCCTCAACAACTCCTCCATATATTTATTATCGGAAAATTGAAAGTTTTTCAGTTCGATAAGGGAAAAAAAAGTAAACCCTTCCACTTTCATGTGTAAGCGTGTAGGCATGCACGTGTGTGGGGGTGATCGTGCAGTGTTGTAGCGGTGATGTATATTTGTGTGTCACCGTAACGCGCAAGCAACGCACTCAAGGGCTCCCTACCGAGGGATCGAACCTAGGCTTGAGCCGCTGCCGTGGGAGGCCTAGGCGGGTATGACCCACTCAAGAAACTAGCTCTTAAATGCTTAGTGCTTTCAAATGAATCGACTACCTCTTTCCCGTTTGCTTCTGACCTATTATTCCACACTCTATTAGTATAGAAGTGATATAACGAAAAATACCCATTAGATTTTGATCGTCATACAAGTAAATTAATCTCAGAATATCTACTGAAACTTGGTAAATGATTCAGTTCAAAATATACTTTGGCAAAAACCCCGCAAGTCGCAAGTCGACTCCGTCGCAATGATTAGAACGTATTCGCTTCGGTGCCCGAACGAGCGATCACCTAAGCTGTCATCGCTATAAATTAATCAAGTTATTTACACAAAATAAATAAATAAATCTGTAGGTAGTAGAGCCACGCTGATCCTATAACTGATTTCAGCATAAGTGGGTCGACTCGTCTGGGGTAATACCAACCTCTCACAGAAAACCGACGTGAAGTAACAGTGCTTGCATTGTTGCATTTCTTTCGGTCAGTGAGAGCGCCGGAGGCTCACCTCTCTCACCACCCTTCCCTCTCGTCCCTTCTTCCTCTCCCTTTCTCAACCAACACAGGCTGGCAACACACTTACAACTGCTTTGGTATTGCTGGTGTCTATGGACGGTGGTGATTACTTAACATCAGGTGACCAACCTATTCGTTTGCCTCCTTTGATATAAAAAAAGCTGTTATACTATAAATTAATTAAGTTATGTATACAAGCTTCAATGTATTTATCAAACAAATAAATTTTAAAACAGTGTTATGCTCTCATATAAAATTTGCGTAAGCTAGATTTGACCTCAGCATGCTAGGCGTTTAATTTTTTTGCAAAATCACTGACGCCGTGGAATGCACTCGGATTGTAACAAATCGTTTTTTATCACATATATGCAAATTGATATGATGTAATAGAATTAACAACATATTGTAAACATATAATTTATTGAGTAGAATTGAGCAATAAAATATTTTTTAACATAAAAACATTCTATTTTATTTCATAACCTCTTGTATTTCCTTTGTTGCATAACGTAAAATGTTATAATAATATAATAGAGTAACCAGTGGCATTGTATTTTATAATAAAATACTAATTTAAAGAAATTAATTTGTTAATGACTACGTCCGGTACCACTATGACACCCGAGAGGCGATACTACAACGCCACTGAAACATTACTAGCGCCACCATATTAGAGATACATTTTTTTATATTATATAGGAGGCAAAAGAACCTGTTGTTAAGCGATCACCGCCATCCATACACACTAGGAACACCAGAGGAGTCGCTAGTGCGGAATGGGAATTGGGAATGGAGAGAAAGAGAGAGAGGAAGGGAGAGGAAAGGGGAGGGGAGATTAGTCTCCGGGGCTCTCACTGACCGAACGAAACGCAACAATGCAAGCACTGTTACTTCACGTCGGTTTTCTGTGAGAGGGTGGTGCTACCCCGGACATACCGACCTATTCATGCTGAAACCAATAATAGCTTCAGTGTGGCTCTACCACTTTTAAAAATTTAATTATTGAATTGGCAGGGGGGAGAGGGGAAAAATAGTACCACCCTCTCACAGAAAACCAACGTGAAGTAACAGTGCTTGCATTGTTGCGTTTCGTTCGGTCAGTGGGAGCACCAGAGGCCCACCTCCTCCTCTCCCTTCTCACCCTCCCTTTCCCTATCCCCCCTTCCCAACCAATACAGGCTGGCAACGCACTTGCGACTCCCCTGCAGTTGCTAGTGTCTATGAACGGCGGTAATCACTTAACATCATGTGATCCGCCCATTCGTTTGCCTCCTATGATATAAAAAAAAACTTTTCATAATACTTATAATATACAAAATAAAGCCCTCGCAATTTTTGTTATTTATCTATTAAATTTCGAAATTAATTGAACTATAAACAACCCCGTATATATAAATAAGCCAATCACACACCGGCTTAATTAATCGGCGGATTCAATCCATCAACCGGATCGCCTTGTTCGCCTGTTGAGTGCCTACGGGCACATTGATTTCCGCACTGTCAATACAGTTTCCGCTACGTGGTAACTAACAATATAACCGGTAATTCTGCCTTCGACGTTTGTAATTTGCACATATTGATTGAGACGTAAACACAGAACTACTTCAACTCCGTTTTATTTCGTAGTATAGCTAAATAGAGTATCCATGTTTTACTATTGTAGATTAATTGATTATTGCATTTTTCGCTGCGAGGTTCAATTTATACCGTACAATACAGCTCAAAAATGTGTTATTCTTTACACCGTTCTGTAATTTTAGAAGATATTGTTTTAACCACGCGGCCATTTTTTTAAACGGGCCGCTTTCATGTTTCTCTCATGGTGTCGTGGGCTTATTTTTTTTTCAAACTGAGTATGTTGAGTTGTGAAAATTATCTTTCGACATATGCGTAAAAACGGGAAAGCTATATGTCATCACGGAGCGTATGTATGTATATATCACGGGCCGCAACCTACAAATAGTAGGGTATTAAATAAAACGCAAGTTAGGAAGCCAAGATTCTATGAATGTATGTGTTAAGGTCTATTTTGTGAATAAGCTAAGATTAGGGTACGATGGGACTGACATGACATCCCTAAATAAAAAAGTAAACAAAATTAACTGGGATCTATTTAATTTACTCAATAATTTACTCAGAGTGCTCATAGTTTTATTGATGATCGCGAAATTTAAAACAATTAAAACAAAGTATAATCGGGTGGGTCAATTACAAAGACCATCGGACCTCAGGTTGAGTATGGCTGGTTTAGGCCATACTTCTTTATTATTAGACCCATAAGGAATCATATTACGAATAAACACAAATGTATATCTGTTATTACTAACGCAAACAAAAAAAAAACATGTGATAAAAGGCATTCACAGTATTAAACGAGGAATCTGGTTCAAGGTCTCTATCACGTGACTACATAAAATTCGAGCACAGGCTAAATGATACCAGTAGCACATATACGCAAGAATAACAGTATACTAATATAAACGATGTTATCCAACTGAACTATTATACGCCAAGGTCAATGATCTTATCTATGTTTCATTTAAATCAAATCTTTTCTACATCTAAAGTTTACAACTACAGCGTTTTGTGAAATTCTAGTCGGACATAGAATCACGTAATAGGCGGAGATATATAAATGTGGCTAATTTTAAAAAAAATATAAGGGAAAACACATACTGATGCTTAGCAACAAGATTTTCTTGATGGTATTTAATGTTAGTAGCAGATGGTAGCAAATGGGCAGTAATAATAGCTCAAATACGATCATATGGTTTTATCACGATGTTTTCCTGCACCAAAAGGACTATGACAATTACAGTCCCTACCAATCTTATTTAATCCATGTTTAGGACTATGACAATTACAGTCCCAGCCAATCTTATTTAAACCATGTTTAGGACTATGACAATTACAGTCCCCGCCAATCT
>JACEII010000023.1:7996729-8016526 GCA_014332785.1 Antheraea mylitta
GGACTATGACAATTACAGTCCCCGCCAATCTCATTTAAACCATGTTTGGGACTATGACAATTACAATCCCCACCAATCTTATTCAAACCATGTTTAGGACTGTGACAATTATAGTCCTGCCAATCTTATTTAAACCATGTTTCAAACTATGACAGTTATAGTCCCGCCAATCTTATTTAAACCATATTTAGGACTATGACAATAACAGTCCCCGCCAATCTTATTTAAACCATATTTAGGACTATGACATTAACAGTCCCCGCCCATCTTATTTAAACCATGTCTAGGACTATGACAATTACAGTCCTATCAATCTTATTTAAACTATGTTTAGGACTATGACAATTATAGTCCCCGCCCATCTTATTTACCGCATTCAATTTAGATGCGCAGTATAGTATAGTTTTTTTACATATATCATAGGAGGAAAACGAACAGGTGGGTCACTTGACGTTAAGTGATCACCACCGTTCATAGATACTTGCAACACCAGGGGAGTTGCAAATGCGTTGCCCAGCCTGTGTTGGGGGAGGGAGGAAGAGGAAGGGAAGAGGAGAGGAGCAAGGTGAGGATAGGTGGGCCTCTGGCGCTCTCACTGACCGAACGAAACTCAACAATGCAAGCACTGTTATTTCACGTCGGTTTTCTGTGGGTCGGGGGTATTACCCCGGGCGAGCCGACCAATGCATGCTAAAGGCAGCAATAGCTTCAGCTTGGCTCTACCGCCTACACACCTAGCATCGAGACAACTAAGGGATAAATAGATATCAATCTCAGATTCCTATAATAATATTTTTGTTTATATTATATTCTTGACCCTATTATACGCAAGTTCGAACTTAAGGCTATATTTAAAACGGGCTAGAACATTCACGAGGACTGTAGGTTTTTTAGTGTCTATCTATTCTTTACGTCACAAGAAAAGTTTTACAGCCTCATCATTTCTGTCAGTCTTATTCCGTGAAGAACCTATTCTACTTTCAGCGAAACGTAATCGACGTGATAAATTCATACCCATTCCATATTCGTTATTTTTTTGTAGTTGTATCACTGCTTAATATTGACTTAACGACATAAACGAACAAACCGTTTGAGCTTACGAAATAATAAGTGACAGTGCCGCTGACAGTGAATTAATTGTTATTTATCCAACTAACGTTGTTTACAGGCACCGAGATAAGTTATAACTTGAGAGTTTGTTCGTAGGGACTTGTTAACTTGTTTAATATAATCTACAAAATAGATTATTATTAAGGTATTTAATTCATAATTAATTTAAAAAATTACACCTAAATATTTATTGATAAGTTTTCATGTATACACAATATAAATTACCTATATATTTATGTCATATAGGAGGCAAACGAACATGCGGGTCACCTGTTGTTAAGCGATCACCGCTGTCCATAGACACTAGCAACCCCAGAGGAGTCGCAAGTACGTTGTCAGCCTGTGTTTGGGGGAATGGAGAGAAAGGGAGAGGAGAGGGGAGGGGTGGGGAGATGGGTCTACGGCACTCTCACTGACCGAACGAACGCAACAATGCAAGCACTGTTACTTCACGTCGGTTTTCAGTGAGAGGGTGGTGCTACCCAGGACGAGCCGACCCATTCAGGCTGAAACCAATAATAGCTTCAGCGTGGCTACTACCTAAATAAATAAGACTACCGACATTAGCGAAACAAATGAACCTCATTTCTTTTTTTTATACAAATAAAATGTAGTTCCAATGATGTGTCTTAGTTTGTACCAACCAATTCAACCACATCCCTACCAAAATTATAAATTTGAGTGTATTCATTACACTACTAGTATATACACTTTCACGCCTTAACTATTTGTCCGATCATGATGAAATTTGGTCTACATGTTATCAATGCAAATCCGAATTCGAATGTTCCTTTTTCTTTCCAAAAAGTTCAGACATATTCGTTCATAGAAACATTGTTCTATAATCACAAACGCAACAAAAAGCCAAATACGTGAAACCCTCTTTTAGTAATGTATTGAAATACATTGTACAATTGATTTTATATATTTCTAATATTACAGTACAGATTATTGTGTCCATTGAAACAAATTGAATATAATAGGGTCTTATATGATTAGAATCCGTTTCGTTCTTTTGGAAAAAATCAGATAAAATTATTTCAATTTATAATTGAGCATTCACTGTATAAAATAACATTTCTTTGAGAAATACTCTTCTCAACTGTTACCTTCCATAAAAACTATTATTCATACCGCGGTTAAAACTTTTCTCCTTTATAATATTAGATGTTATATTGAATTTTCTCTAAGAATTTTGTTATATATTTTTAATAACAACGTTTCTTAGCGAGAGTAAAACTTTATTAAAACACAGACATGAAATAAAAATTATATATTATTTATTATTATATTGTTATTCATTAAATTAAAAATTATGAAACTTATTTATTGTATTATATTGTTATTCATTAAATTAAAAATTATGAAACTTATTTATTGTATTATATTGTTATTCGTTAAATTAAAAATTATGAAACTTATTTATTGTATTACTAGCCTCTGCCCGCGATTTCGTTCGCATGGAATAGATACACTATCACCAACACTAACACGCAGCAGTTGTCAAAAAGAAAAAATATCCTGATTTTGAAACATTTTTAATCTGTGCTCCGCTCCTATTGATCTTAGCGTAATGATATATAGCCTATAACCATTCTCGATGAATAAGCTATATAATATTGAAAGAATTATTCAAATCGGACCAGTAGTTCCTGAGATTATCCCCTACAACGCCACACCATCACAACGTCACAAACTCACAAACTTTACCTCTTTATAATATTAGTATAGATATAGATATTGTTATTCATTAAATTAAAAATTATGAAACTTATTTATTGTATTACATTGTTATTCATTAAATTATTATATTATAAATACCGAAGTTTCGAATAACTATAGCGGCTCTTGACAAGGAATGCGAAAGTGATCGCTCGGGCACAGTACACATAACAGACAGCATGAAAACTACCTATAAACGCTCTGACTTGCACACTCACACAAACATGCCTGTCGTCGAAACCCCTAAGCACTTTTCACGGTGCTGTCCATAAAATTCCTTTCAAAACCTCTGTAATCAGAATATCTGTAATCAGAATTCAAATGATAAAAACTTATCATAATAATGACTAGCTGAAGCACTTCGTATTTCACGATCAACCAGTATCTTGTGACCATGACTGTCGACTCATCTTTTGATGGTCGCTGCAGTTTTTGTTCTGTATTTACATATCATTATGTAAGCTGCAATTATATGCTGACCTCGAGTAAGAAAGCGGTACGTACTTACCAACGAATGCCTTACTTTGAGTTGAAAAATTCTAAGCATGATTTTTTAAACATCCAAGTTAAACGCGGTAACCTAAATAACGCAGACTGTGTTAACTTAAAGACGTGATATGCTTTTAAAATTATATTAAAGAGTTGATTCGGATTGAATAAAGTATATTGCATGCTTGAATACATTTCTACTTACATCATCCGCTTACAACATATTCATTTGTTCTTTAAAGACCTTATTTGCTGTATAACCCAGTACAATTGTTAGCTATCTATATCTCACGACTGGACAAAATCCGTTCTCTATTCTTTCACAATCTTTTCTAATTCGTGGCTAACTCTCAAAAAGACCAAGTCAAGGTGTCATATATTGCAAGATCAGGCGTGACGTCGTCTAGATACTTGCAATATTAGACTACAATCAATGAACTGTAAAACGTTTGTAAGCCACATGAGGTATTATATAATGATGTTCATTCATATTTGAAGCCTTAGTGTAACAAATATAATGCTTATATTAACGTTTGATTAATTACTTTACGTCGCAAAAGCTACAAGTTAAATTGCATTGCAGCCAAGTATATATATTGCACAAATGTACACTACTCTCCTGGAAGTTCGAGGAAGCCAACAATAATCGATGAAAGTGTATGAGGTTTCATAGTCGGTTATGTTATGTAAATTAATTGGAGAAAATTCCAAAATTCCATGTACCAACGAATTTTTCAGAATTCGCGTATATTTACTAATTAAAATTGCAAACATTACTGGCTGAGGGTGAAAGAAAACGTGGGGAAACCCGAACCTTTTTTTTTATTAACCTGGGGAAATCTCTTATGTATACGCCACCTTACCGGACTAGAGGGTGGGTTATATCCGACTTGGACGGACTAAAACCCCACGGTGTATCGACAAATCGTAATTGTTTGGGCGACAAGGGATCGTACTCGCTACTCTACCTTGTAGAGCCACCCCAACGGTTCGCCCGGCGGAAGGTGTTCGCGGGGCTCACCTTTAGAGAGGCAGACTGGGTACACACCTGCTGTCTCCCCTTGTCCGCCAGACCTGTGCAATGAGATGGCCGCCCGGCCCAACCTCTCAGGTCCGGCTACGGTGGCGGGAGGAGTTGGACAAAGCTTCGGCTCCTTCCGCCGGTCCTCCGTTGGCGGAAAGGGCCACTTAGAGGGTCTAATACCCGAGAAATGTTCTTGTATGTACTCTCTATGTGGGAAAAGATAGAACTATGGATTTCTCAAAGTTTTAAATAGCCAATACGTCATTGGCTGACGTGCCGATTATGCCCTAATTTCCTTCGGGAAGAGGTATATGCCCCTGTAATGGGTCTTTTACAGGCTGAAGATGATGATGAATAGGAAACACAGAGATATATTAAGAATGAATGATGAATTGATGACATTTGATAAATTCAAACACGAGTCAAGTATGCATAAATGCATAACGTTACATGTTGGCAATAACATATTGAGTAATGCGTAATGACGTAATTGGTGTCTTCTTGTTTTACAGAGTACCGGATCCCAGACCTCGACTGCGAGCACGATATTAGTTCTTTGCATTTAAATACAACATTGTTGTAAATGACTATACATATTTAGCCAAATCTATTAACATTTGTGGGACTTAATACACATATTTTAATAGTCCCTATTGTATTTTGATTGTACTGTACAAATATAATCCAAAAATAAAGTTAGATTAAGATTATATAAAAAATCCTGTAATAAATGAATACATCCAGCCAAGGACAGACATGACCTGTACATATATTTTGAAATTTGATTATATATAATAAATATAGTTAACTTATGTAACATAGAACTTATTATATATTTTTTAGCTAATACATAATGTATACTGATAGAAATTTGCCACTATGCGCGATTCACGCAAAAACCACTGGACACATTTAAATCAATTATTCTTAATTACAATTCAGGTACTTGATCCATATTTAAATATAAAATATCGCCATGTCTACATTTCATATATAGTTATTACATTACATACATTTCATATAAAGTTTAAGAAACTACAACTATTATAAGCAGTACATGTGAATTGGAGCAAACGGTGTGGTACGCATGCGCAGGACAGCAAAAGTAAACGAATAAAATTGTTTGCCAAGAAATATTGTTAGAAATGTATATTTTTGCTTACAATTTTTATTTTATCACATAGTATTTGTTTCCCTATATATTAAACTGACATTTGTTCACGGCTACACTCCTCACTGATTTGTTTTTTTTTCTCCAAAACAGTAGTACATTTTTTCTAGGCGAAAAGTACACAATCTCCTTCAAAACTCTGACAATATGTATGCATAATTTCATGATAATCGATTAAGTAGTTGAAGCAAACAATTAAACAAGTTCACTTTCGCGTTTAATATTACTTGGGATAAGTGTATCGTGTAAAATTTAGCTTATTTTAGAAGGAAAACTGCGGAAATATAACTTACTATAGTTTGACATTTGAGAACATTACATAGAAATTTTGTACAATTATTTATGGTAAGAAATACCTTGAATTTTGTTTCTTGGTGTTTGTCATTACTCTGGCACGGATGTAAATTACACAAGTCTAAGCGTCTAATTTGTAGATAAATGTTAAACGAGCTACGTAAAGGTTCGCTTTCATTATTCTAAGATTAAGACATTGCAACATCTAATTTGGAACAGTAATTGTATATAGTTCTTTAAGTATCAGTTTAAAGAACACAATAGCTTTGCCTTGACATTAAGTTACCTGTCCACTTATCTTCATATTATTCAAGCTTCTGTATTAGTCACTGTATCTCTGAATCAGTTTTGAAAAGGTTTGTGAATGAAGCAGAAAGCTTTATGTAAGACTAGCCTCTGCCCGCGACTTCGTTCGCGTAGTAATAGTTACTCTGGGCGTTAGCTAACACGCAGCAGGAGCTCTCAAAAGGAAAAAATCATCCAGATTTTGAAACATTTTTCACCTGTGCTCCATTTCTATTAGCCTTAGCGTGATGATATATAGTCTATAACCATTCTCGATGAATGAGATATATAACACTGAAAGGATTATTCAAATCGGTCCAGTAGTTCCTGAGATTACCCCCTACAAACTCTCAGCGTCACAGACTCACAAACTTTACCTCTTTATAATATTAGTATAGATTTGTCGTATAAAAGAAAAGATGAAAATATATACTGTAGTAAATGCACAGCTAATATAGATGTAAAAAGTAGACACAAGGATAAGTATAATATAAAACAAATTCAACATTACAAGACAACAAAATCATGCCATGGTATTATTACCATAGCAGGTGATCCAGCGTATTTTTTTCTCGAACTGACTACGCTATTGACCTGGCAAGGTCTTTATAGCTTCACCGGACTATTAAGGCGAGCGTTTAAGGCACTCAGCCGTTTAATTTGGGCAACTAACTCAAGGGTGCACGACATACCTCGGCTTGGCTGTACCCTGGTTCATGCAATTCCTGACCTATCTGAGCTAAGCTAAGCTATTTATATATATATGAGTTGTTGAACCATATATGAGTATCAAGCATACATACCTCAACAACTAAGGTGATCCAACGGAGTATTTCAATTATGGCAAGTTATGGATCATCCTCATACTGATCGAAATTATACTCACATTTTACTATGCCTGAGGTATTCCAATTTTTGTTTTTCTAAGGAATAATGCGTATTTTAAAATGTAAGCAGCTTAAATTATACTATTTATAAATATAGGTGACCCCAATTGTGCTCTATTCACAATACTCTTTGAAATTCTACCCATATATCATGTGACCATGCGTATTTTTATTCAAGTAGTAGTAGTGGACCATTTTATTTGCAGTTCTTAATATTTACCTAAAAAGTACATATTAAGCAATAATACCAGTTAAATATTATTTCAGAGATTTTAAGTAGGTACTTTAGTAGATTTATGATATAATACTGAAAACTATGTATTGTTTAGGTGGTAGACCCAAGATTAAGCTATAACTGGTTCCAGCATGAATGGGTCAACTCGCTCGGGGTAGTACCACCCTCTCACAGAAAAGCGATGTAAAATAACAGTGCTTGCATTGTTGCGTTTCGTTCGGTCAGTGAGAACGCCGGAGGCCTACCTCCCTCCTCTCCCTTCCTTCTCTCACTAACTCACTTTCCCTTCCCCACCAACACAGGCTGGCAACGCACTTGCGAATCCTCTGGTGTTGCTGGTGTCTATGGACGGTGGTAATCACTGAGCATCAGATGACCCAACTGTTCGGTTGCCTCCCATAATAAAATAAAATGTATAAGTGGTTTCCAAATAGTGTATAAAACTACAAAATAGCTAGTTCCCACGTTGAGAAATCAGACTACAAGATCTGCAAGATACTGTTTATTATTATGTCCTTACAACACAATAACAATGTTATCATTATCCACAAACTGATAATTAAGTGCCGCTATTAGTAAAACAGTAATCCTGAGCCCACGGTTACTTTAATCAAACTAAGCATTAATTACCTATTGTTAATTAAATTATCTTACTAAGCGAATACAGTTGTTAGTGTGATCATATGTTCAGACACTGCGTCGATCATAGTAGGTGAAGGGGCTGCTGGGACCGTGTAAATAGTCCCCACCAGGAATATACAATGTAATTAACAGAAGGCATAAAAGTCGTTGGTAGCCTTGTTTATAAATAAATAAAAACAACAAGAACCCCAAATAAAAGCGTGAACTGGCCTGCAACTCAGCACCTCGTACGGAGCAGCGGCATTTCAGGCGAAATGCGCGGTTGCTGCGAATTGTTTTCCAGTTATGAACGGGTAAAGCGGTGCTGATGATATGATATATTGTATAACTTTGAAAATACGGCGGTATCAAGCGAACTGTATATAAACAACAAAAAGGGGCGGGTGCGTCAAATTTTTAAATTGTTCCTTTTTTTCTTCTCATGACAATTCTTCTATTTTGATAATGTTGACAGCCAGAAACGTCCTTCATAGCGTCTGCATGCTCCATACTCGATCAATGAAGTACATACCAGAAACACATCTCATTATTTGGAGCGCTGCTATTAAATTTATTTACAAGAGGCCAACCAGTAGGTTTGCATCCTTGCAAATTAGCAGGTTGCGTCCTTGCAATTGTGATTAAGCTATAGAATGTCGATAGGGCTTTTTTAAGACTACCTAACTAGCTACTACTCTCGAGTTGAAAGTACTCGTATGGCACCAAGCACCTATTGTTGTTCCGTTAGCTGTATTTGAGATTCGGCTTTCTTCAAGCTTAGTTTACCATCTCAAAACCACATCGACGTTCGACAGCATGTATGATTTTGTTAAATTCTTCTATACATATAATAAGAATGTAAGTTTAATGCACCTGCACTTATTAAATTTTTGTGAAAAAAATTGTTGCAAGAGTCTTGGATAAAGTAATAAAATATATCCAACCATTTTTAGAAATATCTGGTTTTCTTTTTATATAAACACGCAGCACTGCTAACGTACTGCGTTCACGTTCAAAACCTCACTAAGAAAATCATAAATGATAGAGTGCTATCAAAAGTTCTTGAGATTTTAATAACGATGTGACTTGAGTACGAGAGAAAAGTAAATAAGTAAATAGACGTATTCAGATTATTTTATTCGTCACCGTTTTTTTACATTAGATTCAACGTGGACAGAGTAGCGGGTACAGCTAGTGATAAATAAAGTATAAAAAATAATCGCAGTTAGATAAGTAGAAATGTACAATGTTTTTAATGGTTTGGTTTGCAATGTATTTTTATAATTAGTACAGTCTATACATATTACTAAGTAAATACGGCCTTTACGGAGTAGAGATAAAATGACGGAATTTTTGTATTCATTATTTAATTAATATCTAACATCACTGTGCCTTCCAAATAAAAAAGTATCTGTATCATTGACATACCGTAACGCACGATTTGCCCAATGCGTCGTGTCTCTTAATAAACGAACTTTATTTCCAAATCGAGCCTTTAATATTTGATAGAAGTCTCTCGTTTCTCCCTTTTCTGTAGTCTCCCATGTTACTGGTCTGTTACATTCTTTTGGAAAGCTTTTACATTTTACGAAAGCGGTTTCACTTTCTTTAGTCGTAACAGGAAAACTGCTTGTAGCATTTGTTATTTCAGTCTTTACAAGAGACATGTTTGATTTTTTAAGTGTAAGATTTACTGTATTGGAAACAGATCCTTTTGTCGTTGTTATTACTTCTTTATAAATTTTCGTTAAAGTTGTTTTGTCAGCACTTAGATTTGTTGTTTGTTTTTCTGTTTCATTGGCGATAAAATCATTAATCGAAGTAGAATTTATATGAACATCAGTCGATGTAAATTTATCAGATGACGTTGTTGTTTTGGTTGTTATTACTGCTGTTATTTCAGTTGTATTTTTTGAATTACTACCGGTATGAAAAGATGATTCGTTAAACATATTTCTTGTACAAAAATGTGTATTTGAAGATGGTTTCGTAGATATAGATACTTCTTTAGTTATATTCACTAATTCTCTAGTAGTTGTTGGATCCGTTACTGTTGTTACTTTTGGTAATTGTTGGTCTTGTTCAATCGGTTCTGTAATTAGTTTAGTGATAGATTGCATTGTTTTAGTCATACTAGTACAGTTACCTGAGACGTTAATTGTAACAAGTTTTGTCCCACTTCTTTTATACGAATGTAAGGGCTCAGGTGTGTTTGTTGTTAATTCTGAAGAAGAATGGTTCTGTGATTCTGTGGTAGATTCGAATTCTAATCGTGTAATAGAATCCGAAAGTGGCGTTGGTGTAACTGGCAATGTTTCAGTCCTACTGATGCAACTAACGTTGCTATTAGCTATAATAGCATCTTGTTTAGGTGATGTTACTGGTAAATTCAAAGAAGTAAAAAACCTTGAGCTTGTGGCTGAAGGTGTAAGTGGTATAGTATTAGGAGCATTTTCAGGAACACTCACCGTGATGCTTGTAGCTTTGCCAGTATTATTAACTGTGTAACATATTGTAGCAATCGAAGTTGTTGGTTCCTTGCTAGAGTTATGAAGAGGAGCATAATTTGACTCGGTGGTATAAGTTGGTTTTATTGATGATATATTAGATGGAGGAATAATTGTACTAGAAGTAGGATTTCGTGTTGTGTTATTCGAGCATCCTGAATTCTCTGAGTGTGTATAATCTATAATGAAATTAATAGTTATTTCCAAAAATACGAAAGTATATCTTTTTTTGTTTTCTAAATAAATACTTACTCTTCTTATAATCACAGTTGTATTCAAACATATCACATTCGTCTAAAAACCATCTCTTATTGAGATCTTTGGTTTCGTGGCCACATTGCGCTATCCACGTGTGATTGCATACCCGTGCTAATGCACACGGATCTGGAGGCTATAAAATTAAACATTAAAATAAAAGAAAACATGTATATATTATCAAAATAAATTAAACAGAATTAACAATTATACAACAAACCGGTATATAATGTTGAAATGAAGTCGAAACAATAAAGATGATAACTGAAACGAACGGATACAATATTCTCATAACAGGTTATGTGATTTTTGTTACTGCTTTTATGTATCTCTTACCGGTTACAAAATATTTTTGTAACATTAATGTGAGATTTGTTCAAATTTCTATGCATATTGGAATTGAAAATCGTCGGTATATATTGTTAACCTATGATTTATGTCATATTAATATTTACAAAATGAAATGTTTTATGTGTTTTTCACGACATACTTTATGCAACGAAATATACTTTATACTATACTTTACCTATTGTTACTACAACTATTCCACGCATACTTATTTGCAGCTAACATAACATCTAAATAATATATAATAGTAGTAATAACAATAAGATATATCCTTATTATTCTAAAAAAATTGAAGTTGCATCAAATTTCATGATGATATTTTCAGTAACATCTTTCATAATTACTAATCAATTAAAATAACAAAATATATTTTCACATTATTTATATTCCAAATTGTATATGCTGATGAATCTGGAAAGGAATTTCATGAGTGTTTTTTCTCAAATCCCTTTTGGTTGATATCTCTCAAATTAACAACGGGCATAATATTAAA
Organism: Antheraea mylitta; assembly: GCA_014332785.1. Lineage (NCBI taxonomy): Eukaryota > Metazoa > Arthropoda > Insecta > Lepidoptera > Saturniidae > Antheraea > Antheraea mylitta. Next base: position 8,008,171 of record JACEII010000023.1, read on the forward strand.
GCTAAGGAAAATCGCTATAAATAACAAGTACTTATAGGAGAGGATTCAAACGGTATTATACGAGGAGCTTTACTCCTATTTCACATTTAACTCCCACAATTAGACTAATAATAACAATGACGTAGGTGTGCAGACAATAGCCTAGTTTACCAAGTCAAATTCAGTTACTCATATTTAATTAGACAGTGGATTAGATATTATAATTTAAGGTAAAAGTAGATACACGAATTATACTTGTTAATTCGTTATAATTTATACTAAAGTAATGTATAGACAGAACTATTTTGACTCGTTATTTATTCTGTCAAACTATGAATATAATTAATATTTCTAAAAGTGTTAAAACATTAATGACTAGCAAATTTAGATTTATGCAATAAGATTTTCTACAGAGGAATATTTTAATAACAGTGGTTGAAAGTTAAATACCTTTTTGATTTTAATAGTATTTATTAACAATAACTAAGAGTTGTATTGAAAAATTTTACAGTGCATCAATTTTTTAATAATATACACCAGATGAAAGTTTGAACTTTCGTAGTGTTCAAAAACATGATAGTTTATGGTCATATTTAACATATAAAATAATAAGTTCAAAACAAACACTAATAAACAAAAAGAGAACCTTAGTTAAAGTTTGTTGTATTACTTTTAAAAGTATGGATACAAATCTAATAAATCTAGGTTGAAAGGTCGGTGAAAAAATCTGCGAGTAGTAGGTTGGAGTTAATAACTTCCGATAATAATACCGACAATAAACTTTTTTATGCATACTTCGAAAAATTGTCCTTTATTGGTTGGTCGTAGTTTCCACATTTTTTCACGATACACTGAACACGACTCGACGGTTACTGGCTCCATTCTACCGCGTGCTTAACAAAGGATTGAATATAATTTTTGTATTCTTCTAGATAATTACGTAAAAGATTAAGCACCTATTTCTTGAATTGATTTAGAACGAGAATCAAGTACTGAGTATCCCCCATAGATAATGCTATTGTTTAAACCTTCACCTGGTATAAATCATAAAGATGTTTTATGTTATTATTTCCAAATTTATTTTTGGCAACTAGGAATATAGTAATGACATAAGCTACAATCGGATGAAACTAGAGATTTATTAATTGGTATAGATTATTGCAAAAAATCCGAGTCGTCATTTTTTTTAACGGCTAAGCCTTTAACCACTTTTACCATCATTTTACCGTTTTTCAACACTGATACCCGTTTTAGTACAACAGTTTCTTTTTTTACTTTTGTAGTCTGTATAACTTTTCTTAATATAGGCTTTTGCATATGCCTTCTTCTTAGTCTTCTTGGTAGTGGTGTGTACCTTCTTTTACCTTTTAACATGTGTTTAGGTAATGACGGTGTGTTTGTTGGCGCATATATAATTCTCCGGTGATCAGCCATATATTTATAATTACCAACTCTTAAATAATGATGGGTTGGACAACCCGTAGCCGGTCTAAAGCATTCGGAATAGTTGGTAATCTTATAAGCTGTAAATAACAGACAATATAGGACTATATATACGTACGTACACAAATAAATTTATTTAAAACTAGCATTACATGTGACTTCATCCGCGTGGAACCTTATACAAAAACAGTGATTAATTAATAAAGTCATTTGAATCTATTAAGTCCATTTACTTATTTCCTTCCCTCTCGTACTTACGCCGCGTCGTCATTAAAATTACAATAACTTTTGATAGAGTTGACCGATTTTAACGAAACAAAGAGTAAGTTATTCTCGAAAACATGCTTTATGACATGTGTTTATTATAAATCCAGTACTTTAGCAATGATGCGTGTTCATACAAACAGACAGACAGACAGATAGGCATACAGACATTTTTTAAAATGACTACAATGTATTTTGTTACTTATACCTAGACACCTGCAACAATTTTTTTTACGAATATCGATAAAGTACAGACACGTTACATTTATACTTTTATTATATGTATGAATATAGAAGATATTAGAACGTATTAAAATTATTTTTCTCGGTACGATCGAATGTGTTGTTACATTTCAAAATTACCTGAATCCAATTATAGCTACTCCTAATATTTTACGTTATTTTTTAAGATCTTCAAATGTTGTACACGTCATATATGAAGATCATAAAAAAAACTGAAAACATGGAAGGCCAAATACGAACTTCGTTCTCTATGTATAAAAATTGGAAATCTTAAAAAATGAAATATCTTATACGAACGGTTAAAATTAGATTTAGCTCATTTGCAAATGTAAGGACTCAATTTGTGGAGATCTTATTCTAATAAAAACATAAATGCATCTTCAATAATATTATAAATGCTATAGTGAATTTGTTTGTTTTGATACGCTTTTATGCCTTAACTACATAAATGATCCTCGCGTAATTTTGCATACAAGTTATCAAGTGTACAGAAAAAATCTTACCTACTAACCTACTAAAAACTTAGTACCTTTCCTGCAGGAAAAATGTACTGTTTCAGTATAGAGAAAATCTATATTTACGCTAGCAAAGCCACGATCAAAACCTAGGATATAATAATGACAAAGATTTCTGGTGTTTACTTATCAAAGATCTAGAAACTGTATCTTATGATTCTCATTAATTAGATTTGGTTAATAGACATTATTTCTGTTTATATAGGCAGGAGACAAAGCACTGAAATACATCTTCCTCCTCTGGGGGCCTAACCAAGTTGCTTATCTACAATCTCTAACACAAATAGAAAACGGAAAAATGTATGCAGATGAAATATCTGAACGCTATATCACGTGATTTTATAACGTGATAATCACATGATATACCGTTCAGATATGTCATCTCCATACATTTTTCTGTTTTCTATTTGTGTTAGTGATTGTAGATAAACAACTTGGCTAGGCCCCCTGTTTACTAACCTTTTTTTGGCTTAGTAGATAGTAACGAATTTTAATTTTACAAAGAAAAAAAAACACTTTTCTTCGTTAATAATAAAACGTCAAAATTAATTAATCATGTTCAAAAGTCAACCACTCGACGAACATCACTAGACATAGGCTACAAGCACACAAGACAATGAAGTGCATTTTCCTCTCTATTTCTAAACTGACTTTCTTTTTTAAATTATGTAATATACATCTATTAATGAGCTTCAGATGTTATTATAATGTTATAAAGTGTTAGGAATAAAGTTCAAATAATTACTTCTGTTAAAGTCACAATCGTATTCAAGCATATCACATTCGTCTATAAAGAGCCTGAAGTCGCCACTCTCCTCACCACATTCAGGGATCCACGTGTGATTGCATATATCGGCCAAAATGCAAACAGTGAGAGGCTGAAATTAATACTGCTATTAATATTTAAACCCCTGGACTGTCCAAAACCATAAGGGTTTAATCTTCATATATATGTAAACATTACGATGCACCGTTCAACAGGTTGTTAACAGCATAAAATTTAAAAAAAACTACCGGATTTATTACAAAAAATTAAAAAATTGAGCACTTAAAATTATAATTTAAAAAATTGGCAACATATTTAAAAACATGATCTGCCATTTTAAGGTCTTGGTCTTAAAAAACAGCCAAAGTCTATTTTATCTTAACATTTGGAAGCAGCAAAAATATTACAATCAGCATTCTCGATTAGGCATGAAATTGAATTATTATTATCAGAAATATTTTAAATTATTTAAGTGCACTCATTAACATATAAATTATAAATTACCCATACAAAATGTTGAATTGATAACAACGGTACATATAGGAGCACTGAAACAAACGTATTGTCATAAATCACACATATATATTAATGGAAATCAATATCAATTTAAGCTTAAAAAAACGGATTGAAACAGTCCGAAACGCAATAGTACCACTGGTGTTACAGTTACCATCAGATTGGCCGTCTGCCTGTTAGATGAATTCTGGCTTTGAAAAAGTCATAAAATAAGTAAGTCACATATATATAATATAATTTAAAATTCATTACATTAGCTATTTGAAATAATACCGTACGTTTATATGTATGTTACAAACTTACGAAGGTAGAACATGCAATAAATTCTGTGTACGTACATTTTTATATTCTAGATGTTGTAAACCTTTCTCGAATAAATTTGTATTTACGATAAATAATATCACGTGCTTAACACATCAAAATTATTATACACTAGCTGTGCCCGTGACTCCGTCCGTGTGGAACTTAATGTAACAAAAAACAGCGACTAATAAAATCATCTGAATATATGATTATAACATAAAATATGTAGTAGTTCCGTGAAGCTGTTAAGACCTCGCTAGGTCAATAGCGTAGTCAGTTTGAGAAAAAAAAACTGAATATGTTAAGTCCATTTACCTAGTTACTTTTTTCTCGTATTTAAGTCGCGACAGCATTAAAATTATAATAACTTTTGATACGAGTGAATCGATTTTAATGAAAGTACGATTAAATCTTACTCGAGGCTATGCTTTACATTTTCTTAGTAAGATTTGTATAGTTATACCTATGTTATTCCATTAGTCTTTGGAGGTAATCTAAATTGTAAATATTTGTTTCACGTGTTGAAATCTTTGGGAGAATGCTTCATCTATCTATTAATCAAACAATACCGTATGTACGTATGTACGTCACTTCAGAGCGGCTGCGTCTATTGACTAATTAATTTTTCGTTGTTTTTGTAATTGTTAGGACAAGGTTAGTTATAAGAAAATGTTTGAAAAATCGTATGGAAAAAGTGAAAATTTTGGGTTAAAATATACCTATATAAAAACTAAAGACTGAGCGAGATAGAAGATAGTAAGACGTTGAGAAATATTGACAGAATTGCAATGTTAAAGTTTTTTTTTTAGTTTTTATTGAGGCAAGGTTGATACACAATGTGAATTGGCAATTTCTGATATCGCTCTACTCTTGCGAAATACGTAATTAACGGGCGGAATAACGAACGATAAGTGTCATCCGGTATATATTATGTCACTCCCAAGCGATCAGTGTTTATTAATTACATAAAATATATGATCTCTTGTTATAGAACATTTTATTTATAGTTAAATGTAATAGAAATCATATTTGCATTTTATACAAAAAATATAATGAACAGACTCTTGTGATTTCGCGTCACCGACCGTTACCGATGACCTCGACATGCTTGTGACGTAATGCTCTTATTCCAGACTAGCGACGATTAGTATAGTGGATTATGTACATATAATATTGATATAGTAGTTAGTAAGCTGTTAAGACCTTGCTAGGTCAATAGCGTAGTCAGTTCGAGAAAAAAAAAGTGATATTTTGTATTGAACTCATGCAGCCCATCATAATTATGTTAATTTATAATTTGTATAAAGACTCATATTAAAAAATGCTCCAAGTGCCACTAGACGAGAAAATCAGACTAATCTATACATAATTAGTAATATCAGAACTATGTTATTGAATTTTAATTATTTTTTAAATATTAAACAATGTTGTGTAAACTGAAGTTTAATACGAAATTATTATTTTTTTTAATTCTTAGTAAGTGGTACTTATGAGGGGCATTTCGTTTTTCTTCCTTTTTTTTAATATTTAATTATATCTACTTACTACAGTGATAGGCTCATTAATATTTTTATTTACAGTACAATTTACAATTTATTTCAATTGCTACTACCTTTGTCAATTTTATTTCATCCACAATAGCGATAGTTAATGAAAAGATGCTTTGTGTCATTGATCTCACCAATATATAAACTAAAACGCGTAATTTATTTATTTTATTTATATATATAGTTTCTTCACAGCTTGCAATAAGTATTAAATAAAGAAAAAAATATACAATGTATTCAACACGCCAATTACGAAGTACACAAAAAACAGTTTTAATTATTAGAGAGTGAACAAAATTGCTTAAGTAAACATTTAGGAACAAGTATAGGTGCAATAAGGTATTAATTCATTCCTAAATGGTACTAGGCTACATTTTATTATTATTGGATGTGATATTGTAATTAACGAAGCTATAGTCGCGGTTAGTTACTTGTAACCTGTTTATATTGCTTGTATTATAAGCTGCAGATATTATAAACTAGCATTTGCCTGCAGTTTCACGCGCGTTAGTGCAGATTTAATTAATCTCTCGATAGTTTTTTTTTTTTGAGGTGAATAGTAACCTATGTCTTTTTATCGACCCATGATAGGTGTACATAAAATGTTTTCATTATCGGTTGAGAAGTTAAGGCGTCAAAGCTTAACAATCAAACAGAGTCACTTTCGCATTCATAATATTAGTTAGGTTTATTCCGTCTTAGTGTTTCTTTTTTAATATAACCAATAACTACCAATAAATGTCAAGATATATATAACTACTTTATATTATCAATGCAGTTTTTGACGTAACCAGTTAGATTAAATGTTTATTATTTTATAAGAACGATACTTCGGGCGAAATTTACCTTTATATTTTAGCTATATTGTTTCATTGTTTCAACTCAGTTAAAATAGTTTTCTATAAATAAAATTTAGCTAGATCGATTTATCGTCCCCGTCACTACCTACATACTAAGTTTCACAGAAATAGATGACGCCGTTTCTGAAATCCTGAATATATACAAGTATAATGAACTCGCATTACTGCCAAAATTAATTAATTAAATTTAAAAATTAGTTGACAGTAACTTAGCCTTTATTTCAATAAAATTGGTTAACTTTGTCAAAAGTTATTGTAATTTTAATGACAACGCCGACGCATAGATAAGCAAATGGACTAAATACATTCAGATGACTTTATTAGCCACTGTTTTTACATCAGGTTCAACGTGGACGAAGATATCAGCTTTGGTGATTTAAATGTAATGTAACTTTTATATATCTCTCTGCAACCGATTTCTTTTTTGTATATGGTTTACATCATCATTAGGCCTTTGCATCTGTAACAGATGATTTAAGTAGCATTCTGGCGGCACTTTCGTGAATGACTAACAAGGCCGATCCGCGAACGAATCGAATCGTTTACATAGTGTATGCAAAATTTCGTTATGATCGGTTGAATAGTTGAAGCAGGAAATCGTAAGAAACAAACAAACTCTTCTTTGTTTATATAAGTGACGAAATATAATATAAAAGATGTAAAAAGAGCACATCCTAATATAACTGAGTATCTCGAAAAGAAATCAGAAATGACATAATAATGTCGAACCTTAAATGGCGCAGATTAATTAGTTTGCATCTAAAAACACAGTATTCAAACTTGTTCTGGCTATTGATTTATTATTAATGTGGAAATAATGATCACGGTACTAACCTATATTACATTCCATAACATGAATTAGGAAGTAAGCTTACGGAAGTACGGATATGTTGCAAGCAATGCAGCGAAGCAATGTCAAAAGCGAGGTGAGTGAGTATTACATGTCAACATACGTATGGTATTTGGGTTAAACGCTTGCAGTAAACTCGTAAATCAATCTATACACTTAAATAACGTTGGCTTTTATACTTTTAAATCATACAATTATCCTATTTTGCAATAAAAAAAAACATCACATAATGTCAAAACACGAATATTAAATATTTGTAAAATAAATACACGTGTAATACGTAGATATGTACACCTCATTATAAATTTAGGCAGGTTCCGTTGAAGGGAAATGTTATATCCGTCCAATATATGTTATCCAAAAATAGGAAAAGGTCGATTTTAATCTTAGTACACAATACCGTTTAACCTTTCCGACTCCGTGAAAAATAAAAAGAAATATCTGACATAATCCACCTGTAGCAAAACAGATACTTGACTTTTATCGAATTACAAACAAAAGGTGGTTTTATTCTGATCCATTTATTTCTTTAAAGACTAGCGACCAACCGTGGCTTCGCCCGGGTACTATGTAATTATTAATGTAACATGTTAATTACCAAAATTTTTTTTTAAATTTCATAGTAGGCAAGCGAACAGGCATGTCACCTGATGATAAGTGATCACTGCTGTCGATAGACACTTGCAACACCAAGGGAGTCACACGTGCGTTGCCAACTGTATTTTGGAGAAGGAGTATGGGGAGAGAGGTGGGAGGGGTGAGGGGAAAGGAGGTGGGCATCCGGCGCTGTCACTGACCGAACGAAAGGCAACACTGCAAGCACTGTTACTTCACGTCGGTTTTCTGTGAGAGGGTGGTACTATCCCGGGCGAGCTGACCCATTCATGCTAAAACCAGTAATAGCTCCAGCATGGCTTTACCACCTACAAAAACATTCGAGTAAGTACTATGCGCACGTTTTGCAGCACCAAAAATTACAGTTTAGCAGGCAAAAACTTTTAAATTTCTTCACGCAAACAATACTCTACGCGTTATCTTAAATTTGTGATACATTTTGAGATAATTATTGA
>JACEII010000023.1:8016536-8111851 GCA_014332785.1 Antheraea mylitta
TTAAAAATTCAAAACGAAACTTTCAATTTTCTCTTCTGTTGGTAGTCCAGACTGCCTTAACCTTTTTTATTGTTGTTATTAAAATCTACATAGATTCTTTGTTAATTGCAACATCTATTTTCCGATAAGCGTTTTACGTATACAAAGGAGTTCAACTAATGTGATGCCTACGCCTTAATTATGGGTACTCAAATGATTACATATATACACAAAATACCTCTAACGATGCTACGTACATGGAGCTTGATTTATTTGTTACAAGATTAATTTAATATGAATTAAGGGCAAGTACATCTACCATCGCTGACTTGTCTTACTTATTACGTAACACCCACGTAGCGACGCGGATTGATTTTTGTTAACATCAGACCATTTCAATACGCATGCGTCAATAACTTGACTCACACAACCGCGCCCAACAAGCACACAAATAACAGAATACACTTATCATACACAACCGAAAATAATTCCTATTGCTTTGAGCATAAGGTTCATTTGTAAATTGCTTATCGAGTTGATATTTTTAGACAATACGTGACCATTGCCGCAAATACAGACGCGCCCTCTCCCATACAGAAGGGGAAACTTAGTCGCGGAAGGTTTTCCATTTCTGTCTATATTTTCTGTAAATTCACGTTTTACAGTACGGCTTAGGCTGTCCATTAACTTAGTAAGCATCGGAAGCGACTGTGTGTGTTCAACTGATAAGAATTTGTGAAACTAAAACCTTTGTCATCGTAAAACGGGACTAAAAATAGATCGAAGCCGAAACCACTCTTAGAGAAATCTAATGAACGCTTTTCATTCATAAGTTACATTCATTTATAATCAAGCATTGAAGTAGTACAGACCGTAGGAAAATTTTTTGTCGCAAGTGAATGAAGATTGGGAATTAAGAGAGCAGAGAGGTGAATCAATAGCGAGTCCACGTTAGAGAAAGCCCACACTTTTAGGCATTGGAAAGAGAAGATATAGAAATGTAAGTAATACCAAATTATAACTATAACAAAAATAGTTTACAATGATAGTAGGGATAGCCCTACTATCATTGTAAACTATTTTTCTTATAGTTATAATTATTCGACATTTGACCTAAATGAAATATCATTAGCAATTGGTATTTGGATCTATGTGTGTAATACTTCTTCATTATTGGGAAATTATACAAATAATAGTAGAACCCATCTTTATAATTTACGTCGAGTATGTCAGTGAATAACGGGTAAAGAATAAGTGAATTTAGAATAGGTTCTGTCTTTCACTACTGTCCTGATAGACCGTTACAGCTTCACCGGTATAAAATTTACATGAAATTTTTGTCGGATTAATTATAACATAACATTAACAACATATTATAAGCGCGTTAAATTAGTACGTTAAGGTTTTTTTTTCTATTTATTTTCTATTTAAATGATCAATTATTTACTTTTAATTTATTTTTATCTCACAATACTTAAGTATAATGTTTCGTTTCTTATTTCATTTTAAGCGCAGTAATAAGTTTTTAAATGCCTCTTTTCTATTACAATGGGATAAACATAATCCAAGTAATTATAATAGCTATTTCAATATATAATATTAATATTATTAGTGCAATATTAAGGATAAACGAACTTTTATGTAATTTTGTATCTCCGCTTAAAATTATAGTTTGTATTAATTGATGGATTACAAATAAGTAATGTAGTTAAGAGACTACTATTTTGGTGTGCTCATTTCCTATGCTGAGACGAATTTTTGAATAAATAAAATCATAGTATGGGGTAGAGATTTTTATAACGTATGACCAATCGGGTAGTGTCTCAAATTAAAAATTTATCACTAAGCACTACTAACTAAGCAGAGTTTTCCTGCCTGACGTTTATTAAAACATAATAAAAATATATGCAGTTCTGAAACTTCATACTAATTATGTTACTTTTATACAACTTCTTATAAAAACAAATGATTACTTAAATTAGAAGATAATTCGCAAATTTGTCAATTAATTACATTGTAGTTCGCGAGTTCTGCCCTAATTTACAATTATGTCAATCGTCACGCACATGCGGGCGGTTTTTGCACAAAATTCTACTCCATTGCTTGTCACGGACAAATGACGTAAGTGAAAATATAACACCAGTGTAGTGTTTAAATTAATACTCTTACTACGGTTTAAATACTCAAATGAATACAATTATTCTCAAAATGTTTTCTATACATATAATAAGAACGTGAATCTAACGTTTATGTACTTTTTAAATTTCAAGTAAAAAATTGTTGCAGTTGTTTTGGAATAAGTAAGAAAATACATTTTAATCGTATTTAGAAATGTATGTCTGTCTGTTTGTAGAACACGCATTACTGCTAAAGTATTGGGTTTACAATAAAACCAAATTAAGGTAATCATAGAGTATATCCTTGAGTAACATTTAATTTTAGGTTAATTCCAATCGGTCCACTCTTATCATAAGTTATTGTTATTTTAATGACAACGCGACTTAAGTACGAGAGAAATTTAGATAAATAAATGATCTTAATAAATTCAAACGATTTTATTGGTCACTGTTTTTTTTTACATTAAATTCCACGCGGAAGAAAACGCGGGCATTGCTAGTTTTACTAATATAATTTATAGGTTGTATCCTTTGACCACAATGTTAGCTGATGTTAAATGCCAATGTGGTCTAAAATGGTAAACACACTCGGTGTTATCACAAATAAGTTAAATACGTATTGAGCACTTGCTTTAAAAAGGTTAGGTTTTAAATGCACCGCGCTCGCTGAATACCCGCTATCTTGGTCTTTTGTCTCGCTTTGGTTAGACTTGCGAAAACCGGAGGCGTCTATTGCCTAGGAAAGGAGGACCCGTCGTGAAGAAGCACTGGATAGCCGCAGCTTCTGAATGAGGGCAAGGAGAGTTTTGTCTCTCCACGAGAGGATGATCCCCGCAGTACCATCAGCGGGCGATCTGAGTGCGTGACCAGGCCGTTGGAGTTTGCTTCCTTCGCCCCGGTTCTCTTGTTTACACACATGTGCCAAGCGGCAGTGGAGTTTTAGCCGGTAGTAGTCCCTAGTCCGTAGTAGCCGAACCATGCATGCTGAAACCAGTTATAGCTTCAGTGTGGCTCTACAACTCTATCAAATATTGTGTTTGTATGAACATGCATTACTGCTAAAGTATTGGGTTCACAATAAAACCACACGCAAAGGAAATCATAAAACATATCCTTGAGTAACATTAATCTGGGTTTCATTAAAATCGGTTCACTCTATCAAAAGTTATTGTAATTTTAATAACGACGCAACTTAAGTACGAGAGAAAAGCAAAAAGGCAAACAGACTTAATACATTCGGATGATTATATTAGTCACTGTTTTCATATTAGGTTCCACGCAGACGAAGTCGCGAGCACAGCTAGTTAGTGAATAAATTTTGACATCGGGCAAACCAAAACGGGTATATTTATTATTTTCTAATCAACGTTTTGTTAGACAAGTGAATTTACTTCTATTCAATATATTATTTTGATTATTTTTATAATAGACTAACCCCTGCCCGCGACTTCGTCCGTGTAGTAATGTTTACTTTGGGCAAACGTTATCACACATAGCGGAATCTGTAAAGAGGAAAAACATCCCGATTTTGAAACATTATTAATCGGTGCTCCGCTTCTATTGGTCTTAGCGTAACTATATATAGCCTATATCCTTCCTATATAAATAAGCTATATAAGACAGAAAGATTTTTTTAAATATGACCAGTAGTTCCTGAGATTACCCCTTACAACCTCACAAACTCATAAACTTTACCTCTATTATATCAGTACAGACTCACTTTAAACTTTTCTAAACATAGGAAAGAAATCTTAGCTACATAGAATTATTATATTTGTGGAAGAGATCCGGTTAACTTGTTTTATTTTGTACAAGATAAATTTAATGCCAAGGTTTTTGTAAGCTGTATTACGGTTTATTATATTTATGTTCCTTTATTTGGAGTGGTCGCTATTTTTATTATCTCATATCCTTAAATATCGTTTCATATGCCTTTAAATTAATATATTATTGTATAAGGTTACTGGTTTATCGAGGCGAACATAGCTAACAGCATTGGGTGTAGGATCTCAAAATTTTTCGAAGTAGTTACTAAAGTATGTAGCCGTGAGCTAAGAAATAATTTGAAGTAGTCCTTAAATGAGTAAGCATGAATAAACATATAACTATATGATATTTTTAAAATCAGTCTCAATTCAAAATTTCGAAAATAACAAATAACATGAAAGTGCAACGTATCATGGATCCCATGAATAATGAAATTAGAGACAAACTAATTAGTACCCTGATTCATTATTTGCTAACAAAATGAAACTGAAATATTTACCTAACCATTATTTTCAAAAGTTAATCCTGAAAGAAGTATAAAAGAGAATAAAGATTCTTCTGAGAGTACATTTATTATTCTCGTTAGTCCTACTCGTAATTAAAACGTAGAAAACAAATAAGACTAAATCGGTGTTATTACAAAAAAGTTAAATACGTTTTAAATACATACTTGCTTTAAGAAGGTTTCGTACTAAATGCACCGCGCTCGCCCGAGGCAAGTTCGCGTTATCCTTTTTCCCAAGTCTAACCGAAGCGAGACAAAAGAGCAAAATGGCGAACATTCAGTAAACACGGTGCATTTAAAACGTAACCTTTTTAAAGCAAGTATTCAATACGTATTTAACATTTTTGTAATAACACCGTATATGTTGTTTCGTTACATTCAAAATATTCCATAAATATAACAGTTTTCTTTGTTTTCTGAAAACATAAACTGAAACATATTAATTATTCATTAAAATCAAACAAGACCGTCGGAGCCTATGGTAGGTAAATTATGGAAGCAAACAATTTTGCTGACTAACAATATGTTTTGTTTAATTTTACCTCTTATCATAACACAAATATTCATTTTGGAAGTAAATATTATATGACAAGGTCACGCACTAAGAAATACAGTTGCAATTACACGATAATGAATTACTTACTAGAAAACTTCATCGAACAACATCGTAAGAATTGTAAAATAAAATAAATGTTGGAAAATTGTTCAGGTTAAACAAGTTTTTACTTTTTACCGAGAAATAGATTACAATTTCAATCTTTGATTACATTCATCATAATTTTAAAACAAATATCTGTGTAATTCATGTTTACATACATAAATTTATCTAGGCCTTGGGACGTTGCAATTTAATTAACGCCGCATGATTTTTTAATGCAACCATGAAAATAAATATTTGTCCTCAACAGTAGTGATTACTTGATAACAATATTAATTACTTCGTAAGTTCCTTATAATAAGTCCCAAATAATACAATACAATGTAACGCCTACACCCATTATAATACTATCATGATTACTTGAAATAACTCTGCAAGTTATCGATTGCCCGATCTGAAGCCTCACTAATGACGTCTGTTGCTTCTCCGTTGGCTACAAATAGTCAATTAAACTATTTGTCTATTCGCATTTCAGTCCATAATTTGATCCTTTGTAGACTTATCTGATGGCCCCTATCTTTGTGTTAACAGTCCGAGTAAAGCTTTCAACGTTGCCACTTGGATGATTGTAGATTAATACTATTGTTTCGTGGAATAATTATAACAATGCGTAGAAACCTTATATAATAACAATTAAATTATTATTGATTACATATTAGAGTAGCTCGGGAACTTTTATGAACAGCTCCTAATGGTGCACGGTGCAGTCCAAAGACAATATAGATTTCCCAGAGACGAGTTCAATTAACAGTTTTCATCATAATGCCTGCTTAGTAAAATATATTATTTTACCAACTAAAAATCATTTCTAAGAGTTACTTAATACAATAAAATTAGCAGGCTACGATGGTTTCATTAAAAATTCGCAAAACCAACAATAATGAGATAAAATGAACAAAAACGATTCCTAGAAATCTAAACTAACATCTGACAGCTCTATCTCAACAATACACAAAAAGGACCACAAACACATGGACTGTTACAACTCGAACTTGTGTAATAACATTAATGTATTTTACATACTACACTGCACAAAAATCCTTTGAGTTTTAATATCACTATTATAAAAACCGTGACGTTTACTCGAGAAGAAAACTTCTGAAAGCATGGCTAAAGAGTCGACGACGCGACGGAAATGAATTCAATTTACACGGAATTCTCCTTTGAAATTACGTTCCGTTCGTCCAAATAATGGTTCTTCTTTCCAATTATTGTTTCCGTTTACTCTTTTAAATTTACTTCAATGAAACTCATATTAGTTTTTCAGAACCAAACAATTATATACATTCAAAAGCAAACTTATGGCAAATTGTTAAAAAAAAACTTGTCTCAGAGCATATAGTTAGTGCAGAACTATAGATGTAAGTATAAGTTCGCAAGGAAATAAAATTAAATTTGTTGTTAGGTTGTAGGTTAGGTTATGCAGCAGTACTCGTTCTGTACCGTTTGGGCCGCCCATACACTCTAACTATACATGCAAATTATATTCATTTTAAACATTCTGTATAACAAATTAACGTTTTTTCATAACTGTTATTTCGGGGGTGATATATAAGAAGCCTGTTATATTTCAAAAGTATTGTTATACGGTGATTGCATTAGTTTCGAGCTGCTAAAAGGCAAAGAGTTTCCGCGAACGACTTTTCTCGACTTCTCGGCCAATATTACATACATAAGCAGCAGTATAATCCATTCTTGGAGGTTTAAAATAAAATTCATATTTATAACATCAACTTAGAATGAAGATAGAAAGCGTAGTTTATAACAGGTTTTTCTTGTTAATAAATATTTGGTCTTAATGTGATTCATATAATAACTAAATTACTCACAAAAAATGTCTTTTAATATAACTATAATATAGATATAAAGGTAATAGTTTCAGTAGAGATTAACATAAAGCTTTCAAGTCGGTGAACTGTATTAAATTATTCCATTAAATTCACAGTTTTTCTTGTGAAATTACACGTGACCTTTCTTTATTAAAGTTTATTTTTATGGCTTTTCCCGTGGGCGGATCTTTTTGGGTGGGGAGTGTACTTTTATATTAACATTTTCTTACGTAAAGGTTAACCTTTTTTTATTTCATATACAACAGCAGTTAGCCTTGATATTAAATGATATTTTTTTGGAAATTATTGTTTATAATCTAAGTGTGAATAGAAATCAATGAATATGAATACAAATCAAAATCAATCGCCGGCTGCAAACATCGACCGCACCTATTTGGCCAATTCCTTTTTTTTGCGTTTGTAATTAACAGCACAAGGTTTATATCAAATGTTTACAAAAACAGACGGAAAATAGAAATTTTTGAGTTAAATGAACTTCAAATAAAAAGTGAATGAAACAAACAAAAATAGAATGATATCCAAAAATATTTTCAGATTTCACCATAACTAGACGATGAGGTCCCATTCTATTCGTTAGTTCGTACGAAGTCGGTGCGGACAGTTAATTAATCTATACATATAATAAGAATGTAAATCTAACGTGACTGTACTTTTTCAATTTACCTGAAAAAAAATGTTGCAGATGTCTAGAAATAAGTAATAGAATACATTTCAATCATTTTTAGAAATGTCTGTTTTTATGACCACGCATCTCTGCTAAATTACTGAGTTCACAATAAAACCTCGACAAGAAAATCATAAAGCATATCCTCAGGAGTAACTAATTTTTTGGTTCATTGAAATCCGTCCACTCTACCAAAAGTTATTGTAATTTGAATGACGACTTGTACGGTACTGGACAACGAGTACGAGAGAATAGTAGTAATCCATACTAATATTATAAAGCTGAAGGATATGTTTGTTTAGTAGGTTGAATGAACTATTGGTCCGATTAAAAAAAATCTTTCAGTATTAGATATCATATTTATCGAAGAAATCCATAGGCTATCATCACGCTAAGACCAATAGGAGCGGAGCACCAAGGAAAAATGTTTTAAAATCGTATTTTTTTTCGTTGGAGAGCTTCCGCTGCGTCTTAGCGTTATCCTGAAGTAATAATTCCACGCGAACGAAGTCGCGGACAGAAGCTAGTTACATATAAAAATGGATGTTGGTATATTTCAGATCTATAAACTATATCTATAAAAGTGTTACTGATCATCACGAAAATAGACATTCGAATATGTTTTTAATGGAGAATGTATTCATGTTATCCAATCTACATCTACTTCTTTTATATTATATTTTGTAGCCGATGAAGACGCTAGTTGTTTATCCTTAACTAGCAAGCCCGGCGGACGATGTTCCACTCTGACACAATAAAACAATCCTTGACAAATTATATACCTAAACCTTTCTCATGAATCACTTTATCTACTATTGAAAACCGTACAAAAACCCCTTCGGTAGTTTTTGAATTTCTCGCGAACAGACACACAGACACACAGACAGACGCAGTAGGGGGCTTTGTTTTATAATAGATGATAATGATAAAATGTATATACAAATATGTGATTGGTAGTAGTCCAGTGAAGTTGTTAAGACCTTGCTAGATCAATAGGGTAGTCAGTTCGAGAAAAAGAAAATGTAATTGTTGTAAAATATAATAATATGATGAAGTATTAAATTATTAGCGGAGGCAAATAGTTAAAAGAAGAATACATATATACTACGATGATTATACATAGATACTATATTTTGCCTGCGGATTCATTTGCGTTAAAGTTAAAGTTTGAGGGTTAAAGATAAGGCCGAGTATGCTCTATACATTCCAATACTTAGACCCATACTCTTGTTTCGAGTAGGAGAGGAGAAATGTTATATGAATAATGATTAATTATATGTTTAAGTGAATATTAATATATGTATTTTTATCGACCAGGGCGTCGGAAGGAGGCCTGGCGCCTGGTGGCGAAGGAGAGATGCCTGCAGGTGGACCAAAAACGCCTCAGCAAATCGCCGCCCAACGTCGTTTGCAGCAAACACAGGCACAAGTAGATGAGGTATATAAACATTACGAAGTAGGAAAGCATTTCTTTGGCAAACGAATAAATTTCCATATCACAAATAAGCACTTGTAAAATACCACATTAACACCTATCCTTTTGGCAAAGTATTAATGGTTTCGTTATTATTTGCCGGCGTGATTGAATTATGAACATACTATAATCTGTGCCGTAATATTTGTATCCGAGTTTTCCAAATACATATAATCACTAAGACTCCTTATTAGTTATTATATAGAGCCATAAGACACAACATTCTCTACATATATTACTTTCATTGTATAATTTTCCTTTTCATTGTTTTTTAGAATCTTCATTTGTATGGCGTTCAGTATTTAAGAGAAAGACTGTGATAGTGTTTTATTACTGGCAAAAGACATACACTTATAATTAAATTCAAAATCCTTACTACTATTTTAACAGCCAATGTGTGTTTGCTTGTTTGTTTGTTACACTTTCACGCCTTAACTACTTAACCGTTTCTCATGGAATGTGGACTCGTTTTTAAGGGTACAAAGAAGAACATGGGGTATTTTCATCACGAAAAACTAGTGTTGCCAAGGAATATGTCAAATTTACAGTAATGTGAACAAACGGACAAAAGCTGGGTATATAATAAATGTGAATGTATCTGTCCTTCACACTATATATTCCTTTTCGTGATCCTCTGAACTATAGCCATAAATTTTGCATAGTGGTAGCCTAAGACCTGAAGAAATACAAAGGATAATTTCTACACGATCACCGACACACGCGTGCACGCCTACACGCTTACACATGGAAGTGGAGGGGCTTTATTTTTTTCCCTTATCGAACTAAAAAAACTCTAATTTTCCGATAATAAATATATGGAGGGGTTGTTGAGGCGTGTATGCTTGGTACACATATGCGTCTAAACAACTCAAACAGATATGAATAGTTAGCTAGGTTAGCTAAGATAGGTCGCGATTTTGCATGTAACAGGCAACAGCCAAGCCGAGGTGTGCCGTGCACCCTTGAGCTAGTTACCCAAATAAAATCGGCTGAGTGCCTTAAACGCTCGCCTTAGTAGTTCGGTGAAGCTGTTAAGACCTTGCTAGGTCAATAGCGTAGTCAGTTCGAAAAAAAAAGATTTGAATCCTGAATGTACCAGGAAAGTACGTAGACAAAATCGAGACATACAATTTTATAACATATATTTTTGTGTCATATGAGATCTTAGTAATTATTTTTTATAGCTTTTAAAACGAAAAGTATTATTTTTTCACGGGTAAATATGTATACTTTTAATTTATAATTTTTGGTTCTGGTTTTCAACATTTCAATAAATGTGTAAAGTTAAGTTAGCCACCAACCCAGAATTTTATTTATGAGGCTACTGTTCAGGTACTTTAGGCTCCTAAACATGTATGTGTAATAAAATTGTGTTTTATTTCATTTTGTTTTGATCTGACTTTGCTATTGACCTAGCGAGGTCTCAACAGCTTCACCGGACTACTAAGGCGAGCAAAAAAAATGTCATTATTATATAACTTTACTAATCTGTTTGTAATATTACAATTTAAAGTACAGATATATTGTAAGATATAGGTATAATATGTATTATCACTACAGATACTATATTTATTTTTGATATTTACAGAAGAATTAAGTGCGTTTTAGATATATATTGCATAGGTATATCGTTTAATATTATCGTGCGCTGTGGTTGTAGAAGACATTTTCATTTTCTTTGTAAGTAGAATAAACCCTTGTACGTGCTCCTATGGGACAAAACAACATTGGAAAATAAACATTTATCCCAGTTCACTGTTGACAAGAAATTGTTTACCGTGTAGGAATACAATAGTAACACTATTTACATTATAGTATAAAGCAGTGACGTTTGTTATTTATACGATTTTAGTAAGTAAGTTTTATTCTCGAGTTTTCTATATCTAGTTCTAAGGAAATACTACAGTTAAATTTCATACAGAGTCTATACAAATTAATCTTAAAAACCGTCGAGAAAAATAGAATTCCTTTTAAATTATTTTCAAATTAAATAAAGATTTTTTTTTTCTTGACAAACTGCCAGCAGTGGGTGTCTTATAAATCGGAATACAATTTTTGACTGTAATAATAACATCGCACAGATAATTGATGCACTTTAATTAACAATTTTATTGTACCGTAATTTTTTTTATTTTTATATCAGAGGAGGCAAACAAACTGGTGGGTCACGTGATGTTAAGTGATCACCACCGTCCATAGACACTAGCGACATCAGGGACGTCGCAAGTGCGTTGCCTGCCTGTATATGGGAGAAGGGGGAGAGGAAGGAAAGGGAAAGCCGGAAAGAGGAAGGGACGTGGGCCCTCCGGCTCTCTCACTGACCGAACGAAACACAACAATGCAAGCAGTGTTATTTCACGTCGGTTATCTGTGAGAGGGGTGCTACTACCCCGGAGGAGCCGACCCATTCATGCTGAAACCTAAAATAGCTTCAGCGTGGCTCTACCACCTACATAAATAATATAAAATAATATAAACTAATGCCTTATTGATAATTGTACTCTAGATTCAATACAGTTATATATTGCACACGCTTTTCGCTTTTAATCTTACAAATATTTTCTTACGTATTAAAATTTCACAACAAAGCTTCAGGACAATCTGTATCAATTTAGAAGTTTCTACGATGTTTCAAACTTTATAAAGCTATGATTATACTTTTTATTTGTTTTAAAAATGTGATATATTAAAGTAATTTTTGTTATTTTAAGCCTTCCAGTTTTGTTTGCGTAAAATTTCTCTACATATTTTATGTTTCATAAGTGATTTTCCTTTGCATCTGATCTTATGTCTTTAATTTCTAATTATTGACATATTTCATTGTTTAGGCATAAAAAAAACCTGGGTAAATTTTATTATATTAGGCATTTTATCATGTTATATATGGCCTTTGCAAAAATGATATTGTTCATTATTTAGCCTGTTTTATATCACAAAAAAAAAAATACTTTAACATTACATTGTTGATACAGGTGGTTGACATAATGAAGACGAATGTGGAGAAAGTGCTGGAAAGAGACCAAAAGCTGTCTGAGCTTGACGATAGAGCTGGTAAGAATTATATTTTATTTAGTCAGTTTATTTGTATATTCATCGTCAAGATAATCAGAGTTTATTCTTATATTAGAGATTATAGATTACTTACTCTCTGAGACCGTATTATGTATATAACATTAAATATTATTAGACGAATTACGTAAACTGCAACCGGAGGACTAAAAAAAAAGATTTATGAAATAAAAATGTATTAGTTAAAAGAATTACATAAAATTACTTAATGTTAAATTCACGTAACCACGTTTCTGGAGCCACGTGCTCTGCGTCAGCACTTTACTTGTTAGCGCTCGGTATAACAGATGTAACTATATACTTATATAATGAATGCAAAATTAATATGTTTACTTGTTTGTTACTTTTTCGCAATTTTAATTCTGAACCGATTGCTATACGATTTGGCGTAGAGGTAGACTGAAAACTGGAAAAGACAAAATCTTTTCAAAACAATATAGGAAATTATAATAACTCCATGTGAAGTAGACGTGCCGCATCTAGTGTAACATCAAATTGTGTAGCTACGTAATATATACGTATCACATAGTCTCTAATATCAAATAATATACGAACCACTTTTAAACAAATTAATATTACTTGACGTAGAATAAATATACATCTTGCATATTGAATTTACAGATGCTCTCCAACAAGGGGCCTCGCAGTTCGAACAGCAGGCTGGGAAACTGAAAAGCAAATTTTGGTTACAGAATTTAAAGGTAAAATAGAATTTTTTAAATGTTTCATCCACCAGATTATATTGTGCTTATCACCAAGCGGAGTGATGTCACTTTACCATGCTATTATAAAATAAAAGAAAACGATATCTATATAATATCGAAATCTTGCCGATATTATACTTAAAGAAAGCTCTTAGTTTTTATAACAGTTGATTCGTTTTTTTTTTTTCTCGAATTGACTACGCTATTAACCTAGCAAGGTCTTAACAGCTTCACCGGACTACAAGTTGATTTGTGGAAATGACAGTGACAGATACAGATTACATGATATAAAAATATTTGATCAAGTTCCAATACCCACAGATAAAATAGAGGAATACGTTGGTATAGACTAAATGGCTTCTACCATTCCTCTTATTGGAAAATACAAAGTGTGTGTGTATTTCATTTGTTACTAAAGTGTGTTACTAAGTAGATATTATGTAGACATATAATATAATAAAACATAACATATTTTCAGATGATGATAATCGCCGCCGTTATCGGTATTATCATCTTGGCTCTTATCATCGGTAAGTTTCTAAAATGAATTTAAATAATTACACGTTAGATATGATATAAATGTGTTTTAAGTTTTTAGACTAACCATGTCATTATTTTTTCCAAATTTTCAGCCAACTTTGTGTGAACAAGTTTCGGTAACCGAAGTTTAATTTAGAAGTTAATTGTTATAATGTTAATTAATTAGTATATAAAACGTAACATGTTGTTAATTTTTATCATTACGTTATTGATATTAAGCCTATTTTGGTAAGTGGGCGTATCGTTATGTCGTTGTTGAAGTGTTGGCTTTGTCTGTTCTATCTTTGTACGTGTGTCTATGTCGAATATTTCATGCCATTTCTAAACCTTCTTGCTCACCCTATAAGTTATTATTCATGCCGATGACTTCTTTCACTTACAGTAAAATCACCTTTACTACCGTTTACACTTGCACTATAATATACCACAAAAATGTCACTTAAAACTAAACAGAATATATCGTCATGAAGCAATACTATCTCAAGATTCTTTAACAAATACACGTTACTGTTACAAAATAACATAACCTCATACTAATAAGTCGTCGATATGAGTGAATTACTTATAGATAAAATTAAGCTTTATTTGCAAATGTGTTGATCTTATTTCTCGAATTGCTCCACATATTGTAAACATTTTAATATTATTAAAAAGTTGGGATATCCAATATAGTTATAATGTTAGTACCGTAACTAGAATTTATAAACTGCTTGACGTAAGGTTTATTATATATCCAAGAATGCGTTGCTTAACCCAAACATGCCCTAAATATATATAGTTTGCTTATGAATAGGTACCAACTAAGTCGACATATATTACATAATTGAAACTTAAATCAATATATAAGAATATTTTGACAGCTTTTAAGAAAGCTTCAAACTGATATCGCAGCTGTGCTTTTAATGCTTCTGATGTAACTGTACAGATATATTGATTAATTCAAATTTTCAATATACGTTCCCAGATAATAACAATATTGGATTTCTATTTTTCGTTATTAAAGAATTGTTCATAGTAATTTTGCAACATTGAATTGTATTTACTACATAGATACATTTTTTTTTATAAAAGAAAACATCTACTTAAAAAGGTTTTTTGCATGATTTAAGTCGTAATTATAATCTGAACAAATATGAAATAATAACTACACCGTTTTATGTGAAATTGGTCTCCTTTTAATATAATTATTTTGAAGCATAGATAAATGACAAACAGATAAAGGTATATGTATTTTATTAAAATAAGTTTCAGTTTATTAAACGTATTTCAATGTTTCTAGGTCTGTAAACATATACGGAGGATTCAGCTGAGGTATGGTGTGTTATCACAAAAAGATTATAGATTATATGTTTTTAATACATTTATAACTAAAAATCACTTTTAACAAGGTATGAAGATAACGCAACCCTTTCTATAGTATTATAATTTGTCTAACTTTACAGGCCATTCCAGCAGAAAAAGCGTGCATCAACCTACGTAAGAAATTTCTGATAAATTTATTTTAGAAATTATGCCCTATTAATATTCATGTGTTCTGATAGTAGGAAACTGATATATCGAATATTTATTCTCTATATTCTATTATTAGCATACAGAAGAGATATTTATAAATTTTGAAAACACGAGTCTTAGACACGATCTCTCATAAATAATTGTCAATGAATATTATGCAAAATTCTAGTGTATTTTTAGAAAACCTTTCTTTGTTACAAAATTCAATTATAAAATCCGAAAAAAACCTACTTGAACTAAGTATCTACTTATTAGTTAAGATTGAGTAAAAACCGATTTTGTATTTTGTTTTGCTTAATTAATATTTTCTCATAATTTACTACTACGAAATTTATTGAAACATTTATATTATTACGTATTTTATTCAATACTTATTTAAGTGATTGTGTTATCGTTAACAAAACGTAAGTAATTATTTATTTTATTTATAGATCAAATAACCGCAACAAATAAACATTCCAAAATTAATTACTTCTTCCCGACGATTTTTAAAGATATTTTTTCTTTACAAAGAATTTTATATTGATCCTTTATATTAAAAAAAAAACTCGTAATAGTCATATACAGCGTGTTTAAATATAAATTAACCATATTAGATTTAATCGTTTAGTATTCTACCGCTTATATTGAAATACTTATAACGATATAGATTTATAAAATCTCTATATTAACATGATCTCTGTGTGAAAAGAAAATTAAAACTTGTTCAGATTACTGTTCTTTTATGTATTAAAATATAAAACATTACAAAAAAAAAAACTTGTATGACGTCACGTTATTATATTGAAATAAACGTAACTAGCTAAATATTTACATAAATACGTATATTATAGGTATAATAATCTATCATTCATAAAATCGACACGTCTGATAATTAAATATTACGTGTATTATTATTGAAATTCTGTAAAAAAAAAAACAGCTTTGTAGTTAGATATTGTAAAAATTTCATAATATATAAATCTAAGTGTTCTGAAATTATTAATATTTAGTTTATATTTATATGATCATAAAATTATAACCTTGGTAATTTCATATTAGATTGAAATGACAATGGTTTCAAATAGTTGTTTAGTTAAATAATAAAAAATACGCCGAGTCCTGAGAGGCTGAGCCACGTTATGCAGTGTTGCGGCTATTTCATTGGATATAGTCGCCCTGCCGTCCTCTTAGTTCTCGAAGTATTTTTTGTATATCCGAACAAATTTTCGTAGATATATACGCTATTTTACTCTTGGAGGAATAGTTACGATTTTTGGCAGTATAGAAAATTAGCAACTTAAGTGTATGCTTTAATTTATGAAACACTTTTCAAATTTATCTATCGCCTTTGGTAATACTTAAGGTTTATACCTTACCCTTAACGTCACGCTAATGTCCTTTTGCCCCGAAAAGCCGGTGGTAAATTCGCAATGTGTTTTAAAAATTGAAGCCAAAAGTGTCACTGTAAGGTAAATAAATAAATACACCAGTTTATATTAATGATATTATTACATAGGTAATCATTGAACAGATAAAAGTGGAAATGATTGTGAATACAATAAAATTACATTATATATTATATTATTATTAATAAAAATTACATTATACATTATTATATAAGTTGGCGTTACTTTGCGGAAATCCATCACTCAAGATTATAATGGGCGTTACTTTGCACTTCCGCCTGCAACTGATAGGCCGCTACCACGTTTCAATGCAAAAATGATGCACTCACTGCTTATAATGTTGCAGTGAAACGTTTATCACGTTTCACTGCAACATTATAAGCAGTGAGTGCATCATTTTTGCATTGAAACGTGGTAGCATTCAATCTATTCCAGGCGGAAGTGCAAAGTAACGTTCACTATAATATTTATTTAATTTGTATATGGAAAAATATTATATTTTGTATGTTAAGTTTCGATATTTATACGTTATAAAGCATTTCCACTTTTATTGCTCTTTTGTTTTATTTGAGAACGCTGTTTAATAAATAAAAATAAAACGTAAATCCGTAATATTGTAACCTGGACGAATATTATGAAACTTAATATTCCACGTTTATTGCGTAAGCCCTTTGAATTTTAAAATAATATACCAAGCATGGAATTTAATCTTATTTCTTATACAACGTTCATAAATATAACATCGTAAGTGTAATGCCTAGTACTAGATCGTTAAACAAAAAATATTATAAATTATAATAATGCTGAATGTTTCACTTAAATATCATTAATCAGTTACTAATAAGCTAATTCATTGAAATATTGATAGATGTCGTTGTTTTACGTAATTAATAAAAACATAATACTATAACTACATGTTATATACTTAGGTAGTAGTATATAGCGTAAGATATTTAATATGCTTTAGTGCTAAAACAACAAAGTTATTGCAAAATATTAAATATCTAGATATTTATAACCATTATACTAATGACGTTCATGATCATAAACCCTAATAAAAAAATAATAATACGCTGTATGTACCAAATGTAATAACATTGTAATTATTGCTTCACTGAAATAAAGCAAATTTAATAACAATTACTAGTTTTTATTTATTGTAAATAAGCTTCCCTTTTTTTTTAACGTGGGGAAATCCCTTATGGATACCCACCCTCTCGGGGGAGAGGATGAGTTATGTCCGACTCGCACGGACTAAAACCCCACGGTGTACCGACAGACCGTGATGTTGGGGCGGCAAGGGATCGTTCTACGCTATTCCCCTTGAATAGCCGCCCCAACGGTCCACCCGGCGGAAGGTTGCCGCCGGGCTCCTACCTATAGAGAGGCAGCTGGGTACACGCCAGCTGCCCCCCCCCCCCCGTCCGCCAGACCTGTGCAATGAGGGGATGAGCCCCCCGACTACATCCCCTCAGGTCCGGCTACGGGGGCAGGAGGAGTGGGGCAAAGCGCCGCCTCCTCCTGCCGGTCCTCCGATGGTGAAGACGGCCGCTGAGGGAGTCCGCCTCGCGGGCCCTCTCCGCTGCCTCCTTTTGCGAGATGACTTCCTCGCAAAAGGAGGCCATTGCTCGCCACGCCTGTTCGCTGCCGAGCATGGACGAGACCACGCTTGGCAGCGACAAATCCTCTCCTACCACCGCCACCAGAGTGCGGCGCTCCACCTCCCACGCAGCACACTCAGAGAGAGTGTGCTGTGCGGTATCTTCCTCAGCGCCGCACTCATGGCAGGCGGCGGTCGGCTCCCTGCGAGCAATCCGGTGCAGGTACCACCCGAAACAACCGTGTCCGGTCAGCACCTGCACCAGCCTGAACGATAGGGAGCCCCATCTCCTCCCAATCCACTCCCGCAGGACTGGGCGGACAGCGTCGACGGTGTGCCTCCCGAAGCGCGCGTCCGCCAGGTCCTGCATCCACCTCCCTATAGCCCCCTCCCGCAACTCCCACCTTTTAACTTCTATCTCCCTGGGAGCCGGAGGCTCCTCACTACGCCTCCTCGCCGCCGTGAATTTATACACGGCGGCGAGCACCCCAGCTTCCAGCTCCCAGGGAAGGGAGCCGGCGAGCATAAAGGCCGCCGCCGATGACACCGTCCGGTATGCCCGGATTGCCCTCAGTGCCACCGTACGCTGCGTACTGTGCAACGCGCGCACGTTGGTGGTACCGAGGGCATCAGCCCAGACCGGTGCCCCGTAGGCAGCCATCGCTCACACGACTCCCATGAAGAGTCGACGGCACCCGGCACCCGGCCCCCCAATATTGGGGAGCAACCGGCCGAGTGCCGCCGCCGCCCTAGCAATTCGCGGCCCGAGCCCCGCAAAGTGGGGCTCGAACCGCCAGCGCCCGTCCAGGGTGAGGCCCAAGTACCTCATGTGGGCACCCACCCTGAGTAAATAAGATTCCTACATCAAACTATGCTATGAATACTCGTTGAAAATTAATATCTTAAAAATATTAAGTAGATCACCATATATATTTTCACAAAATTCATTAGGAATGTTAGCTATCACTCGATAACTGTAGTACCGGTGTTTTAATAATCATTGTTATGGCAGTAATTGTACACTTTAAATCTGACTCATCTACAAGGCAGTTAATCAATTAATCGAGTTATTATCAACTACAAAGGGTTTTTGACGGAATTTTAGTCTGTCATGTAGTGGAATTCATATTTTATTCATAATCTTGTGTTATTTGACTCTATATTGTGTAAAATTGGTGGTGTTTTATGTAATATAGTTCGTATATTGTGCATGAGTGAAGTGAATGGAAAATAATTCCACGGAGCATGAATATTGAGATGCCACAAAAATTCCCTATATATTTCTCATAAGGGAGCCACCATCTTGTTGGAAAATTGAAATAACTGCAAGACATTTTACTTGAAAGTCGATCTCCTAATTTGTCCTGATAATTTTTGACTTATCTTTGACTTTATCAACTCCATACTTGAAGATATTTGAACAATTTCGTTTTATGATAATAGGTGGTAGAGCCACGCTGAAGCTATAAATGGTGTCAGCATGAATGGGTCAGCTCATCCGGAGTAGTACCACCCTCTCACAGAAAACCGATGAGAAGTAACAGTGCTTGCATTGTTGCGTTTTATTCGTTTAATGAGAGCGCCGGACATCCACCTCCCCCTTCTCTCTTCCCTCCATCCCCTTCTCTTCCCTCCCCTCCCTATCCCTTCCCAACCAGCACAGGCTGGCAACGCACTTGCGACTCCTCTGATGTTGCTAGTGTCTATGGACGGTGGTGCTCACTTAACATCAGGTGACCCACCAGCTCCTTTGCCTCTTATGACAAGATTACTCGACGATTGAGAAGATAAAAAATGTCTGAAATATTATAGAGAAGGTTTAGCGCTTATGCCTTAACATTAACTTGGACATATAAAAAACTGACTAAAGAATACATAAGAACTATCCATATTGAAAACTTCAGAATTGGCAAAGGAAAAGTCTTGAAAATTAAGAAAATAAAAGATAGTTAAAAATTTACGAAATATTATATAGAAGATTTGGCACTTGTGTCTTTACATCAACTTGGACACTAGTGTGTGCCAAAAAATGACGAATTTTTTTTTACTCTCATCCCAAAATATCTCAGAAGATGTCCCAACAGAGGTCATGTTAAAAGTGGAGCTCAAAATTCTAATTCTAAGAGGTTGAACTTGAAGTTTTTCCATACAAATAGTATGGGAGAAATGGTTTTTTATTATTTTTTGTCCTGCAAACTGTGATAAAGAAAATTCTAAAAAAACGAATGAAAGCATCTTTTTTAATGTTATATTTGATACAAAAAAATCTTTTGAATCTTTATCTTCAATATTTCATTTGTTATATAGCTTTGAAATTCAAATTTCCGTTTACTGCACTTTTTAACTAAACTGTAAGAGTTAGACAAAATTGTTAAATGTCAAATTTGTAGTATTTCGTCGTAATTTCACTAAGGTTTTTATATTTTAATTATATTCCGTATCCATTATCAAATATATTTAATAATATAGTTTAAAAATCATAAAAATATGACTGTCTGTAAATTTTTGGTTTGATACTACGAAACATCTTACTCATCTAATTTTGTTGCAAGTTTAATGTGTTAACAAATTTGCACCAATTTTTTTGTTTAATTATCAATATTTTAGTTCGTCAAAGCAAAAATTTGAAAAAATAAATATACGCGAGGTTGTAACTTTGTTGTTTTTGATGATATTAAAAAATTGTCATGAACTTTTTATAGAATTTTAAAAGTGATACAAATTTGCCATTGAACAATTTTGTCTAACTCTTGCAGTTCAGCTAAAGAATGCAAAAACCGGAAATTTAAATTTCAAAGCTGTATAACAAATCAAATATTGAAGATAGAAATTCGACTTAAGTGAATTTTTTATGGCAAATTTAATAACAAAAAAGGTCTAACACTTCCTTTTTTTTATTTATCACAGTTTGCAGGACAAAAAATAATAAAAAAACCATTTCTCCCATACTACCATACTATTGGTATGGAAAAATTTTAAGTTCGACGGAGAACCGCCTAGAATTGAAATTTTGATTTCTGCTTTTAACAGAAGCTCTACTGGGACATCTTGTGGGATATTTTACTCTAAGAGCAAAAAAATATATCGTAATTTTTTGGCACACCCTATTGGATATAAAAGAAAACTGGCTGAAGAATACATAAGAATATCGATAACTTCAGAATTGGCAGTATGAATTAACTCCTTCGCCTGTTCTATTGAACGAATACTACTACTACGGGAGCGTTCCAGTAGAAGCTCACAACGCTCACAACGCCCTTTTCGCCGTTCCACTAGACAACCGCGAGCGTTACGGTCGTGGTGAAAACGTCATTGATAACCTCATGACATACGCTCACGCGACGCTCCATGTCTGGAGGTGGGTCGACGTGAGCGTTGTCAAAATTGGCGGGATTTTCAATAAAGATGGCGACCGAATGGTATTATTTGATACGGTAAATAATATTTATATTAAATAACATATTGCATTTAAATACATAAATGAAATGTAAAATGTAGCATTTAATTTATAATCATTTCATCGTCATTTGACCAAAAAGTTCATTTTTATGTTATTATGATAGTTAAAATAAAAAAAAAATTGAATTATTCCTTGTTTTTTTAATATACTTGAATCAATTTAATAATAATTAGAATTTACTGTTAAGAGTTATACATTGTAAGGTAACTTCTTAAAGCTTTTGCTTTATTTTTCTAGGTAGCCATTTCTATTATTTATGTGAACGCTTAGAACGCCCATAAATTCGTTCCACTAGCGTGTACGATTGTAACGCTCGAGAGCTAGTGGAACGGGAAAATTCGCGGTCGTGAGCGTGAGCTTCCTATAATACTTACTATACTCTTTGGCGTGTGCGTTGTGAGCTTCTACTGGAACGCAGTCTACGAATACTATTATCAATTTGACAGCCGATGTCAATCGTGTGATAAAGAGATCGAATCGATTTATCATATTCTAACATATTTTGTAAATTATTTCTGGGCTTATTGTGAAATTATTGACTGAGGTATGTAAATAATCAGTACCCCGATTTAAATCAATGTGTAATGAAACACTCAAACCAAAGATAGTTGACATTTCATATTGAAATTATATCTTTTATCCGGGAAAAACATGGTTTCTCCGATGCAGAAATATACGTTTAACTTTATATATACCACCACACTGACACATTCTATCAGCACTGAGTATATTTGTGTTGAATTATTCGAAAGTTTGGGTTTTCAACCCTTTATTTTACAACTGAGATTTACCAGAAGGTAAAGACCTAATAACGTGGCTAAACATGCCAGTTTGAACCACACTCTATGCTAAAACAAATTCTGAGTAATTGATATTAATAGTAAAATACTATTACTTTTACAGAAAATGATTGAACTTCCTCGCATAACAAGAGCATTAAGGGCACACACCCAACTCGATAAACCTCGATGTCTAAAACCAATTGTAGACCCTACGAAGCCCCAATTGATTAAACACAAAAATGAGCAAAGGTAAGAATCACTAAAGCTAAAATTACAGTATTACAATACGTTTTTGTTTTTGAAACAGATTGCACAATGTTACTTATTGTGCATGACATACTGAATTAAGACTGAAGTTTTTCTTCAATTAAAATACATTATAATATAGAATAAATTTTAAATGTGACACCTCAGAAGTTATTAACTTTTGAGAAAATAACTTCTTAAAATAATGTTCATTTGTTAATTTTATAAGACAACTTATTTTTTTAAGTTTTTAAACCTTTTTTTATATATTCTAGCTTAGTATCTTCTTATTCTCTATTATTATTAACAGTTAATCCTGACTAATAAATAGAAATGTCAGAATATTTATTTATTACTAGCTGACCCGTGCAACTTCGTTTACACCAAATTGGTTATTACCCGTTTCAATTGTACTTTTAAATGTAAATGACCTTAAAGAAACCTAAAACCTGATTGCAGCGATATTTAGCAGTGACTCCTAACTATCCAGGGACTCACTTTAACATATACCCTGTTGGTATGTGAGAAATCTTTTAAAATAAGCGTAGAACCTGTTCGTAACATCCTCTAACTGGTTTAATGAAGATAAAAACTAACCTACATATATTGCCGATAAATGTATTAGCAGTACCCCCTGTAATTTCAGCACTTGACATAGGTACTGTAAATAGTAAATTTTATCTACATTAAGTTTCTTTTTTTTTTGTCAAACTGACTACACTATTAGCCTGGCAAGGCCTTAACAGCTTTATGGGACTACAAAACAAAATTTCCATTTTGATTTAGTAATTTGTTTTGTAAGAATTTGTAAAATATTCGTGAAATCTTCATTCAAACATAATCTTGTTCAATTTAATTTATTTTTGACATATAAACCACCTTTTCGAGTAACATATTGAACTTGGGATAATATCTATCTAATGGTGAAAGAATTTTCAAAATCGGATCAGTAGTACCAAGAATTGCCCGAAAACTAAATTTTACCTCTCTTTATAATCATCATTACATAGTACAAAACAAAATCCCCTACTACGTCTGTTTGTCTGTTCGCGATAAACTCAAAAAGTACTGAATGGATTATCATGTGGATTTCACCAATGGATTGATTAATGAGGAACATTATACATTATAATAAGGATGGAATGTTTACCAGGCCCGCTAGTATTAGTGTATATAGGTACATCCTAGTATGGTAATTGAAAACACCTAAACAAATTATTTTAATCCTTGATTCAAAAACCTGAACCAACTGCTTCAAGACTTAACAATATTTAAAGAAGTTTTTTTTTTTCAAAATGAAAACGCTATTTACCTGGAAAGGTCTTTATAGTTTTACCGAACTATCGAGGCGAGTGCTGAAGGCACTCAGCCGATTTGGGACGTTTGGGCGACTAACTCAAGGGTGCACGGCACACCTCGGCTTGGACTGTAGTCTGTTTTGTGCAAAAATCACTATCTATCTGAGCTAACCTAAGCTAACATATCTTGATATATGTATATGAGTTATTGAAACATGCATTTTTACCAAGCATGCGTGCCTCAACAACTCTTATATGTATTTTGTGTCATAAAAAATCCTCTAAACTATATAGGATAGGATAGGATAGGGAAAAATTTCCTATTAAATATCGATACAACATACTACTGACAGAACTGTAATTGAGATTCAAAATATTTCAATTTAGCGCCATTTATGGAACCTTTTAGCTTTCTTTACTGTTTTTTTTTTCTCGAACTGGCTACGCTATTGTCCTAGCAAGGTCTTAACAGTTTCACCAGACTAAGACGCTTAAGACGTTCAGCCGATTTTATTTTGGCAACCAGCTCAAGGGTGCACAGCACACCTCGGCCTGACTATTGCCTGTTGCATGCAAAATCGCGACCTTTCTTAGCTAACTATTCATATATGTATGAGTTGTTGAAACGTATATGTGTACCAAGCATATACGCCTAAACAACTCCTCGGTATATTTATTATCGGAAAATTGAGAGTTTTTTCATTTCTATAAGGGAAAAAATGTAAACCCTTCCACTTTCATGTGTAAGCGTGTAGGCGTGCACGTGTGTGGGGGTGATCGTGTATTGTTGTAGCAGTGATGTATATTTTATGTCACCGTATCGCGCAAGCAACGCACTCAAGAGCTCCCTACCGAGGAATCGAACCTAGGCTTGAGCCGCTGCCGTGGGAGGCCTAATCGGGTCTGTCGGAGCGAAATAAACCCCCAGACCACGGCGGCGTGATCTGTGGTTACGCGGGCGTGGGCGTGAACACGCTCTGTTTCGAGGGACAGGCTGGTACTGATCATTCGCTGACGTGATTAAATCAGGAGGGTCGGTAAAAATGTGTCGCGGACGTCTTATATAACGCGCAGCGTTAGGTACGGTTTCATAATTTGCGGCGGATACCACTAACGGACTGGGATGATTCGCGGCTCTCGAAGTAACTACTCGTGAGTGATTTTATATACGCTCACACGGATGATAAGAAATCCTATTACATATTAGGTACAGTTTTGTTTAACAACTTTGTCGACGTTTTCTATGTAGTTGAAATTTTCAGATACAAATTATATATAACCATAGCTCAGTCGTTTTTTTTTTCTTGAACTATCTTTGCTATTGGCCTTTATTTTTTGGCCTTTACAGCTTCACCGGACTACTAAGGCGAGCGCTTAAGGCACTCAGCCGATTTTATATTGCCGTAGCTCAGTCGTCAGCGTACAGGACTTCATACATATCGACGACGGTCGACGGGGCGACTTTTCGGAACCAAATATTTTTTTTGTTATTTTTTTTTTTTAAGTAACATAGAGAGATGAAATATAGCTTAAATTTTTGACTAATCTGTCTAATATATACAGCATAAAGAATAAATACCAAAATCCATTAAGAATTTCATGAACTTCATTCTTCTTACTTTCATCCGTTATCCTGGAGAACCCTTTGGACAAAAAGTATCCTGGATGTAACCTTGTGATATTAGTTATCACTGTGTCAAGTTTCGTTAAAATTGGTTCAGTACTTTCACAGTAATACGGGTTTAGATTCTAGACTTTAATCCCTTATCCTGGAGAACCCTTTGCGTTTTATGGGACAAAAATTTGATGTAATCTCGTATTATTATTTATCACTATGTTAAGTTTCGTCAAGATTGGTTCAGTACTTTCAGAGTGATGCGTGTTCATAGGGACAGACAGACAGACAAAAATTGTAAAAAGATTATTTTTGGCTTCTATATCGATAACATAGTCTGATTAAAATTTTCAAAAAATATTTAATGTACAAATTTCGACTTGTTACAGTTTTATTATAGTACTAGCTGACTCGTGCAACTTCGTCTGCAACAAATCGGTTATTACCTGTTTCAATTATATTTTTAAACATCAAAAACCCTTAATAAACCTAATACCCGATTTCAGCGACATCTACCGTTTTCAGTTTTAAAGCCGAACTATACAGGAACTTACTTAAATATATACCCAGTTGATATGTGAGAAATTTTTAAAAGTAAGCCTAAAATCCGTTCGCTGCATCACCTACCGGATCCAATTAAAATAAAAACTAACCTACATATATTGCCAATAAATGTCTTCCCTGTATTGGCGATAAATATTTTTTTGCCGGTTTCAATTACATTCCTTGTGATTAACTATTAAAATTATATATTTGATAACACTGAGGGATAATATACCCTTCTAACATTGAAAAAAAAAAAAACAAAATCGTACAGTGGTAAAATTTACCAAAAACCATCAAGAAGTTCATTAAATCAAATCTTTGTCTTTCATCTTCCATCTCTGTGAGAAAAAGTAAACATCACAAAAACACTCACGTATGTAGTGTTAACAAAATATTTCAATTTAGTGCCATCTATGGACCCTTTTTAGCGGTTTCAATTGTATCTTTAAGCACGAAAAATTATAATGAACCCAATTACAGCGACATCTACTCTTTCTAATTGTGAATCCAAACTATCAAATTTATAATAAGTTGGTATTTGAAAATTGTTTTAAAAAACTTATTACATATTAGGTACTTTCGTTATTAACAATTTTGTCGACGTTTCCGAAACAGTTGAAATTTTCGAACCCGAACGTCAGGTAGCCGTAGCCTAGAGGTAATGCTCCCGACTCTATACTAATCAAAAAAACAACCGACGAGGCGACGGTTCGAACACTGACATCTTATTGTTATTTGTTTTTTTTTTTTAATGTAGCCTATGGAGAAGATAGCTTGAATTTTTAACTAATCTGTTTGTGCTATATATAGCACAAAGGAAAATTACCAAAATCCATGAAGAATTTCATGAACTTCAAATTTTTTACTTTCATCCGTTATCCTGGAGAACCCCTTATGTATTATGAGACCAAAAGTATCCTAGATGAAACATTGTAATATAAGTTATCACTGTGTTAAGTTTCGTTAAAATTGGTTCAGTACTTTCAGAGTAATACGGGTTTAGATTTTAGAATTTAATCCTTTATCCTGAAGAACCCTTTGAATTTTATGGGACAAAAAGTATATTTGATGTAATCTCCTAATATTAGTTATCACTATGTCAAGTTTCATTAAGATTGGTTCAGTACTTTTAGAGTGATGCGTGTTCATAGGGACAGACAGACAAAAATTGTAAAAAGATTATTTTTGGCTTCTATGTCGATAACATAGTCTACCCTGATTAAAATTAAAAAAAAAATTATGGTACAGATTTCGTACTTGTTACAGTTTTATTATAGTATAGATAGATGATTCAAGTCTAACTACTCAACTGATCATGATGAAATTTTGCATGCTGATAGTGTCAGCTATTTTTTCTTAACCATGCTTGTTTAGATTTTAAACAGTATCTGTTTAGTTGACTTAGATTGTGTACAGGATTGATTGGGTTATGTTGAAATTGGGATAATGTCTGTGAGTACCACAAACTAATTTACGGTAGAAAATCTACATTTTGCAATTCAAATCAAGATCATTAATTTTCTCCCCACATTTCCCTCCTTCTTACCATCAAAACAGCATTATAGACAATTTGTCCTATAATAAGTTAAATTTAAAGCTAATGTAAATCAATTTAAATTTATCATTTTTAGTTTCAAATCGTTCAGTGATGTATGCAATTATATAAAACAAAATGAAAAACACTCAACGGCTGTAAAAAATCTTCTGCAACAACTTAAAGAAGCTTGTAAATTACTTACTGGAGACCAACCAGATGATATTACAGAGGATGCAGCTGTAATGACACTGAGGATGTTTATGGACCAAGATATTGTAATGTTGAAACATCTCTCACAATTAAGGCAAACATTTGGAACAGTTACAACATCAACTGCCAACAAGATTTGTGAAGTAAGTATCACATTTCATTATATTTTATGTCTGTCTTATATGTAACATACCACATATACCAAAATGCCTTCCTGATCCGAGCATGTAAATATTTTAATTCTTTAGACAACAATCTAGATTTATGTTCAGATGGCTGACACAATGTTTATCTAGAGGTTTTGTTCCGTAATATGAATATTACGGAATATATATATATATATATATATATATATATATATGTAATTACTTATATATTATTGTATAATATTAACCTTTACGCACCCTGAGCGGTGTTTTCGCTGGTACATACTAGGAACGAGTACTATGGTATGTATATAAATACTTGAAAGGTTAATATTAACTTTGTGTACTTAGTCATGTTTTTCTTTGTATATCTATATTCATTGCTGTGTTTTCTATGTTTATTAATATTTCTTTATAAGTGAATATTTGTAATTAGCCTTTGTATGTTATTTATTTGTTATTTCATTTGTGTTAGCAGTAATTTTTCCTAAATAAATAACATAAAATAGGATTTCATTTTATTTTTTCAGCTTTACTTTTGTTCACAATCTCACCTGATGTTAAATGATAATGTGATCCTGAAAGATAAACAACCTAAACTTAGAAGGACTGACTCTCAAGTGTAGCTGCCAGCATATATCTATAGATGCATGGTAACATTTCTTCTACAGAGTGATAACTAGCCACGTAGGATTATAAAAATATTAGTCCAGTAAAGCTGTGAAACGGAATCAGAACAATAGTGTTAGTCACTTTGAAAAGAGCCCTGCTAACATTCCTTAGTTTCGTCATGATGTTGTCCCTCGCCAAAAGCAAACCATAAATCATCATCATCTGTGGCTAGATCAAGTCTATTCTCACCCAACTATACCTTCAAATGTACACCAAATCAAAATAACTAAAAATCACACTTCATATGTATTTGATTATCTTAGCTAAAATAAACAGAACATACTCACAGAAAACTGATATAAGGTAACAGTGCTTGCATTGTTACATTTGTTTCGGTAAGTGAGAGTGCTGGAAGTCTGCCTCCCTCCCCTCTCCTCCCCTTCCCCCCAATCTCCCCAAACATAGGCTGGGAACATACCCTTTGCGATTCCCTGGTGTTGCTAGTGTCTATGGACAGCAGTAATCACTTAACATTAGGTGACCCGTCTGTTCATTTGCCTCTTTTGATATAAATAACTATATTAGCTTTCATACATCTTTTTATTCTTTTTTTAATATGAAAATACATCTTCTTGCAAACCACATAGTATACCATTAATTAATTATTAAATTTTCTTCTACTTAACTCATTGTTGAAAACCTCTGTGTTGTACTCTTCCTTAATACTAAGTTTAACTTATTTTTGATGTAAAGCAAAGTTTCTTTGATAGAAAGTAAATTTCTGTTATAGCCTTTTTTTAATAATAAATATCTCAAGACAAATTAATTTGTATTATGATTTCAGATTGTTAATAAAATAGCATCAGAAATTACAGAAGAATCTAAAGAGTACATCTTAAAAGAAGTTGATGATAATAATAAAGAGAATATTAAATACTGGGGAGAACATATACAGTGTCACTTCATACCCTACAAACCAGCTAAGAAACCTTTAACAAAGCTGACAAAAAAACCAGCAACAGCCAGCGCTTTTGTAGAAGATTTCTCTATGAAGTATGATAAACAAACCATTATAAAACAAAGTGATACGGCTTCAAAAATGCCCAAACCATCAGCTGAACCAAAGGTAATACCTTCCTGAAAAATGAAATGTTAAAATATACATCCAATATATAACAATAAATACCCAATAATTATCATGGTCATGTTTGTTTATTGATAATGATTAAGAATGAATGTCTAAATACTATTTAATAAAAGAAAAAGTTATATGTTATACTAGCTGACCCGTGCAACTTCGTCTGCACCAAATTGGTTATCACTGGTTTCAATTGTATTTTTAAAAGCGATAAAATTGAATAAAACTGATACCCGATTGCAGCCACAACTACCGTTTCCAATTGTGAATCCTAACTATCCCCGGTCTCACTCAAATATACCCAGATTACATGTGATTTTTGATGTAAAACATCTATAGGCGCACCCTAAACTTAAATCGGCCATGGCGACGTTCGTGGTGATTACACACAAACTTCGCACTATTAACGACCCTATCAGTAAAGCATAAGATTCAAATTATTTTTCTAAACTATTATAATAAAGAGGAATCGTAGTATTTTTGTATGTTAGTTACGAATAAACTCAAACTACTGGACGGATTTCGATAATTCGTTTACCATTAGAATGCTACATTATCCCTTAGTAACATACCGGATTAGACCTCCCATTAGGTTCGATCCCTCGGTAGGGAGCACTTGAGTGCGTTGCTTGCGCGATACGGTGACACACAAATATACATCACTGCTACAACACTACACGATCACCCCCACACACGTGCACGCCTACACGCTTACACATGAAAGTGGAAGGGTTTACTTATTCCCCTTATCGAACTGAAAAACTATCAATTTTCCGATAATAAATATATGGAGGAGTTGTTGAGGCGTGTATGCTTGGTACACATATACGTTTCAACAACTCGTACATATATAAATAGTTAGCTAGGTTGGCTAAGATAGGTTGCGATTTTGTATGCAACAGGCAACAGCCAAGCCGAGGTGTGCCGTGCACCCTTGAGCTGGTTGCCAAAATAAAATCGGATGAGTGCCTTAAGCGCTCGCCTTAGTAGTCCGGTGAAGCTGTTAAGGCCTTGCTGGGTCAATAGCGTAGACATTTCGAAAAAAACCCTTAGTAATATAGGCTATATTTATTTTTTAGAAAAAAATTGGGATTTCTACTACAATTGCAATAATGTAATCAGAGGTATGAAAAAAATTTGGCATAAAATGTATTTCATCGCATGCGCCCCGATAACTATGAATGATAGAACAAAAATATGTTCTACAATATTAAAGAACATATTATTATCTATAAAAAAACCTCGCGGCAGCATACATATGTCTATACCTAAAAGTAAAGTCTATACTCAAAAACCTTTACAACCCTACTTGTATGATTGTAAGATTCAAATTGTTTCTATTTAATATTATGTAACGTCACAATTATGGCAGAGAGACGCGTAGATAGAAATGCTTTGTCGTCAACGTCGACCGGTTCATGTCCGATCTCACCAAAGTTAAGCAATGTCGGGCGTGGTCAGTGCTTGGATCCTCCGGCTCCCAGGGAGATAGAAGCTAAAAGGCGGGAGATGCGAGAAGAGGCTGTAGGGAGGTGGATGCAGGACCTGGCGGACGCGCGCTTCGGGAGGCACACCGTCGACGCCGTCCGCCCGGTCCTGCGGGAGTGGATTGGAAGGAGATGGGGCTCCTTGTCGTTCAGGCTGGTGCAGGTGCTGACCGGACATGGTTGTTTCGGGTGGTACCTGCACCGGATCGCTCGCAGGGAGCTGACCGCTGCCTGCCATGAGTGCGGCGCTGAGGAAGATACCGCACAGCACACTCTCTCTGAGTGTGCTGCGTGGAAGGTGGAGCGCCGCACTCTGGTGGCGGTGGTAGGAGAGGATTTATCGCTGCCGAGCGTGGTCTCGTCCATGCTCGGTAGCGAACAGGCGTGGCGAGCAGTGGCCTCCTTTTGCGAGGAAGTCATCTCGAGGCGGACCCCCTCAGTAACCGTCTTCACCATAGGAGGACTGGCAGGAGGAGGCGGCGCTTTGCCCACCTCCTCCTGCCACCGTAGCCGGATCTGAGGGGATGCAGTCGGGGGGCTCATCCCCTCATTGCACAGATCCGGCGGACGAGGGGGAGCAGCTAGCGTGTGCCCAGCTGCCTCTCTATAGGTAGGAGCCCGGCGGCAACCTTCCGCCGGGTGGACCGTTGGGGCGGCTATTCAAGGGGAATAGCATAGAACGATCCCTTGCCGCCCCAACATCACGGTCTGTCGGTACACCGTGGGGTTTTAGTCCGTGCGAGTCGGACATATCCCACTCTCTCCCCCGGGAGGGTGGGTATCCATAAGGGATTTCCCCACGTAAAAAAAAAAAAAAATGGTCAGTGCTTGGATGGGTGACCGCCTGGAGATATTGCGTGATGTTAGCTTTTTACGGGTCAAATTAATCTTCAGTAATTTTTTTAATGTATAGGTATATGTATTTTTTATATTTTTAAATTAGGTGTAATATAATATTTTTATAATATTACGGAATTGGTTTTTTTTAATCTTACTAATATACATATACACTGGCCAAAGTCTGACCTAGATAGATTTCAATTACATGTTTTTATTTTTAAAAGAGAGGAGGCTTATTTTCTGCATTAGGTCGAGAAGAACTGCCAGTGATGATGATGATGAAGATTATGGTTTTTTGTGACGTTACATTTCCGAAGCTACAGGTTATAATACGAACTTTGCACTATTGTCGAAGTACTCAAAAACATCTGCAACTCTATCCGTATAAACATAACATTCAAATTGCTTTGTCGAACACTCGTCGTACCAGTATTACACGGCATGCACAAAGGGCGCCCTTTGACATACCGCCAAACACACCGCGCTTGCACCTTTCACTGATTTCTTTGTTACTATTTAATTAGACAATTGACTGTCACGGATTAAACTACGCATTTTTAACGCTATTTATAAATTATGAAACACCCTTCGCAGTTGTGAATGTAACCAGTGTTTTAATTTAAAATATGCCGGACAGCGATAATTTCGGAACTGAAAGTATGCACCCTTCTACAAAGAAAGTAAAATCACACTATGACATATATCTTGATAATGCTATATCTAATACTTTTATAACCTACTTCAGTTATCATCGACCAATTCTCACAGTATTAACCAGCTATTCTAAATTTAAAACCCTTGCGTTTTATGGGACAAAAAGTATCCTGGATGTAGCCTTGTAATATCAGTTGTTACTGTGTTAATTTTGGCTTCTATATGGATAACATAGTCTACCTTCATTAAAATTTCCAAAAAATATTGAATGTACAGATTTCGATTTGTTACAGTTTTAATAGTATAGATTAGTTATTAATAATTTTGTGGACGTTTTCGAAGCAGTTGAAATTTTTGAATAAAATTATTATGTAAGCGTAGCCTAGAGGTAAAGTTGGCGGCTCTATACTACTTTCATGATCGACGGGGAGACGGTTCGAACCCCGTCGTTTTTTTTGGTTATTTGTTTTTTTTTTATGTAGCCTATATAACTTGAATTTTTAACTAATCTGTCTGCTGTAAATAGCACTAAGGAAAATTACCAAAATCCATTAAGAATCTCATGAACTACAATTTTTTTTCTTTCGTCCGTTATTCTGGAGAACTCCTTGCGTTTTATGGGACAAAGAGTATCCTGGATGTAGTCTTCTAATATTAGTTATCACTGTGTCAAATTTCGTTAAAATTGGTTCAGTACTTTCAGAGTAATTCGGGTTTATATTCTAGACTTTAATCCTTTATCCTGGAGAACCCTTGGCGTTTTATGAGACAAAAAGTATATTTGATGTAATCTCGTAATATTAGCTATCACTATGTCAAGTTTCGTCAAGATTGGTTCAGTAGTTTCAGAGTGATGCGTGTGCATAGGGACAGACAGACAGACAGACAGACAGACAGACAGACAGAAAGACAGACAGACAGACAGACAGACAAAAATTGTAAAAAGATTATTTTTGGCTTCTATATCGATAACATAGCCTATCCTGATTAAAATTTTCAAAAAATATTTAATGTACAGATTTCGACTTGTTACAGTTTTATTATAGTATAGATAGATTTTAGAAATACATTTAGATTAGCAGATTGTTATTACAGTTATCTCTGATTTGAGTCTATAGTTATTTTAATTTATTTTTTTTCATTTTACCTATACTTACTAAGAAATTAGTGCCTGCAAATAGATTCTGTGTTAATTGTTGTTTCTTTTTTTCGAACTGAGTACGCTATTGACCTAGCAAGGTATTAACAGCTTCACCGAACTACTAAGGCGAGCGCTTGTAGCACTTAGCCGATTTTATTTGGGCAACTATCTCAAGAGTGCCTGGCACACCTCGGCTTGGGCTGTTGCCTGATATATGTAATTTGCGACCTATCTGAGCTAAGCTACATATTCATACGAGTTGTTGAAACATATATGTATACCATGCATACATACCTCAACAACTCTTATTTGTATTTTGGGTAGGTAATTTTTTAAAACTATTTCAGTTTGATAACGGAAAAAATAAAACC
The DNA here is from genome assembly GCA_014332785.1 of Antheraea mylitta. Lineage (NCBI taxonomy): Eukaryota > Metazoa > Arthropoda > Insecta > Lepidoptera > Saturniidae > Antheraea > Antheraea mylitta. The sequence goes on from JACEII010000023.1 coordinate 8,050,447, forward strand.
CTTCCACTTTCATGCGTAAGCATGTGTGCGCGCACGTGTGTTTTGGTGATATGTGTAATGTTGTTGCAGTCTTGTGGGATTTTGTATGAGTGTATCGCGCAAGCAGCGCACTCGAGGGCTCCACGCCGGGGGAACGGACCTAGGCTTGAGTCGCTGCCGAGAGGGGCCTAGCCTGGTGAATTGTTATGTTGTTATATGTAAACCATACATGTTATATATAGTTTATATATATAAGTTATCTTTGATATATAAATAAAAACTCTGAAAATTTGTTTATCTTTCAACAGAAGTTTCGTTAAAATCAGTTCAGCCTTTCCAGATATTAACCTAAACAAAGATGAGACAATCTTTTCAAATCATAAAATTTAATTCTAATTGCAGTTTGGGAAAACTTGGCTTGAAACTAAAGTAAAATCTCAATGTGCAGACACAATGGGTATATCTAGTGCTGATATTCTGCAGTCGATTATTACTTTCCTTAATTCATCACGAAGCAATGATGATATGCAAAATGACTTATTTGAACTGTTAGGTTTCGACAAATTCGAATTTATACAAGAATTATTGGAGCACAGGCAAGACATCATTGATAGTCTAAGAGCACCTCCTCCACAGCCAACATTGTCTGAAAGTAAGTATGTTCAAACGAAATGCTTATTGTCATACAATTTAAATAATTGTTATATTATTTTCCCATATATACGCACATTAAACTGTAATATAAAACTGTAGTTGCAGCCCTGTTACCAGAAAATAAAATGCCTCAATACCTATGCCAAGTGTCGGTTGCATCTGAACAAGAGAAAGTGTTAGCTAAGTTGGTTAGAAAAGAGGAGAAAAAAGCTAAAAGCTCCAAAAAGAATGACAATGACGAAGAAGACCAGGAGATCAATATTGCTCAAATGAGAGCTAAAAGGTAAACACAGTGTAAAGTTGTAACTTAAACACCTAAACAATCTTAATACTCAAAAACATATGACTTGTTCTAGAATACGTATAAATTACAAACGTTAAAAAAATTGTATTATGTCACTAATAACATTTAAACTTGTTTGTTAACAACACTCAGATAACATTTCAATTTGTTTTTTTTTTTTTTTCAAAATGATAACGCTCTTGACCTGGAAAGGTCTTTACAGCAGGGATGTTATGGAGCTCCGTAACCGTAACCGAAACTATCGGATATCCGAAAAAAAATATAACCGTAACCGTAACAAAAGTTTCGGATGATTTCGAATTCGAGTGAAGTTCAAATAAAACATGTTTCGACAGGTTTTGTTTCGCCGCACTTGCACTCAATGTAATCTTGTAGTGGGGACGATTGATATTAGAAAAACTTCGATGTTTATATCTATGTCAACATCGAATCCAAAGCATCGTTGTACGAAATATATCGATTGAAAAACATATGTGGTTTTACTAATTTTTATAGGTAACATATGTAAACATTGATATATTTGGTAACCGACAAATTAAACAGTCAAATAAATTTTATGAAATATGGTTTTATTCATTTTTTGTAACAAAAGTAAACGATTATGAGGTGATAAGGATGCAAAACTATTTTTTTAAATATAAACTTCCTTTGCTCAGTTTCGACTATTAGACTATGATTAACAACTTTAAATTTTGGTATAGGTATAGATGATTTCATTCCTCATAAAAATAATTAAAAATAAAAACTCTCGTTATGTTATCACACACACATATTTAATATGTTATACATAGGTTATAAGTACTGTTTACTGGTAAATTTATCGCATTTTTTATCTTAGTACTTAGATAAGACTTTAAATTGAGTAGTTATATTAATTACTTGCCTAATATGACGGATTTACCAAATGACAACTTAGAGTTAGAATAACCAAATTATAGCATAGTAATTGTGTTTATATTTTACTTCGATCTAATATCCGTAACCAAAACTAACGGATAATCCGAAATAATTACACATCCGTAACCGTAACCGATATAATTATACCCCTATATCCGTATCCGTAACCGAAATATCGTATCCATAACATCTCTACTTTACAGCTTCACCGAACTATTAATTTGTGTGTGTTCTCACACATTGATGAGTCAACCGATGCCTTATTTATTATTATAGAAAATTTTAGACTAGACGTCAATGTTCGGAAATAATGCTTTTTTTTTCATGTCATCTATTACAATCCAATGTTATAATAATTCACTATAAGGGTCACTACTATTTTCTGTGTTTTCTTTCATGTATATAGATATAATATGGAGTTGAATTTTATAACAGGATAGCGGAACTTACGAAACCTGTCGTACCATTTTCAACATCACGTTCTAGTAATGCGGATCCAATATTACAGAGAATATCGTATTTCCAGACAAAAGTACAATATCCTAACGTTTATGATTCTGCAATAAACGCAAAGAATTCGGCTGGTATGTTCACACCTTACACCTTTATCTGTACATTTAATAAGAATGTGATTTTTTTATCGCTTAATTTATCCATTCGTTTAACGAAATAAACTTTCTTCATACTTTGCAAGTGATAATAATGTAAAAAAAAATATGTTACTTGAGAAAATCTAAAGTTCGATGCAGAACTCTTAAAACCGAAATTAAACGCGGGACAATGGACAAAACTTTTATTTATATATGTCGTATGATATTTTGGGGCGAGAGCGAAATATAAAAATATCGACTTTTGGCACACCCTAATATCCATAGTTTCTATAACAATGTAAATTTAACGTGTCTGGACTTTTTAGATTTATGTTGAAAAAAAATGTAACAGGTGTCTTGGAATAAATAATAGAATACATTTCAATCAATTTTAGAAATGTCTGTATGTATGAACATGCATCACTGTTAACGTACTGCATTTATGATAAACCTTATCATGGAAATCATAAAGCATATCTTCGAGTAATATTTAGTCTTTAATTATGATTGGTTTGGTCTATCAAAAATTATTGTAATTTTAATGACAAAGCGACTTAAATAGGAAAGAAAAGTAGATAGTAATACATGCCAATGATTTATTAGTCACTATTCTGTACATAAGGTTACACGTGGACAAAATCGTTGGCACAGCTAATATTATACATTAAACTTACATTGTATTAATAATAACAATAGTATAATAATTTAAAAATGTCTTTCCAGGTTTTGTATCTGGTATGAAACTAATCCTGCCGGAAAATGCTCAGAGGAAAGATACAAAGGAATATGAAGAAGTTATTATACCGAAGAACGATCCACCACCACTAGATATTGGTAACAAACGTGTCCCTGTTTCTTCTTTAGATGAGGTATAATTTAAACTATTTCTACTTATGTCTTATATGATGTACAACTAAATTCACATTTTAAAGGGTCTAAATAAGATCTAGTAAGTAAGTAACAGTGATAAATAATTACTTATTTTTATATAAATAGTTCTTCAATATACGTTTGTCACTGAACTCCTCCTAACGGGATAGACCGATTTTGATGAATTTTTTGTGAGTCTGTAGGTCCCTAATTAGGTTAAATTTATAATTTCACCTGGACGGCAGCCGTCAAAAATAAGCTAGCTAGCCAAGTTTTAACTAGGCGCTATCGAAACGCTTATGACGTATCTACAACTTTTTAGTTATAATATAACGTGGTGCAAACGATGTAGGAGGCAGTTTGAAACTGGCGGGGCGGTTTAGGAGACATTTCCGTCTAATACATCGTGTTGTCGTGCGCGTGCATCACGCGTTATGTTGCCGCTCTGTACGTGCGTTCATGTTGTTCTGTACGTGCGTTCTTGTTGCCGCTCTGTACGTGCCTGCAACGCGCGTTCATGTTGCCGTTCTGTACGAGCGTATGACGCGTTTTCTTGTTGCCGTTCTGTTCTGTAGCACGTATACCACAAACTTTAGAATATTACATAATTATTGGAATGATTTTAATTGGATATGGCCTCATATATACAACCTATTTAATAAATTTAGGTGGTAATAAATAAAAGGTGATACGTTACCAAGTTAGATCCAAAAAAATGCCCTATAACCATACCCTGATTTCAGGGTCGGCACAATATGTTTTTCTCTTCCACTATCCCCTGTCAGATGTCATCTCGTCTTCGCTACTTTTATACACATTTGTCACATAATCCATTCACACCTTTTTCGGTCTTCCTCTACTCCGATATCCATCCGTTTTAATAATAAAAACTTATCTTATTACATGACTTTCATCTCTTCTCACAATATGTCCGTACCATGCTTACCTATTACTTCTCAACTTCTTTGTCTTTGGTGCTATTTTCAAAGTTATCCCGAAATACTTATTCATAATCTTATCAGTTCTGAGTAACACCAAACATCCATCCAAACCAAATATAAAACCATCTTGTTTTATATTTGTAAATATATAGATATTGTACGTATATACTTGTACAAGTAGGGGATCTATCACTCTTGATAGCAATATTGATGTGGTGGTCGCAGATGTCTAAATAGGTTAAAATTTTTATGACTATTTTATGAATGACGCCATACTCCTATAAATTGTGTTGTCAAATGAGTATTGAAACATTAAATGTAATATATTATTACTATATTATAGATTGGGCAAATGGCATTTGAAAATATTAAAGAGTTAAATCGAATACAGTCTGTGGTGTTCCAAACTGCTTACAATACTAACGAGAATTTACTTATAAGCGCACCAACAGGCGCCGGTAAAACTAATATAGCTCTTTTGACTGTCGTGCACCAAATTAAACAGCATATTGAAAATGATGTCATTATGAAGAATAAATTCAAGGTAAACCATTTCTTTTTCAATTGTTAATAATATGATTTCATATCGATGCTATAACAATATCACTAAGGATTCATTCATGGATCTATTGAAATCTATATATTTGTAGATAATATATATAGCACCCATGAAAGCGCTAGCTTCGGAAATGACAGCAAATTTTGGTAAACGTCTGAAAGGCCTCGGTATATTGGTACGAGAACTGACTGGAGATATGAAATTGACAAAGACCGAAGTGCAACAGACGCAAATGATAGTCACCACTCCGGAGAAGTGGGATGTAGTTACCAGGAAAGGAGCAAGTAAGTGGTAAACTATTTTTTTTTTAATTATAGGTTTAAAGTGTTCGTCCACAGTTTCACCATATCTTAAATTACGATGTGATCCAAAGACTTGGATTTCAGAACTCCTATAGGTGACAAATTTTTAATCAAAATGTGGTAGCTATTGCGGCCAGCGTACGCTAAATGTAACACTCACCATAGTGACATGATTAGGAGTGTCAGTTTTTTTGATCAGCCTTTGTGTATGTACCTGAAATGGTGTGGTAGTTATTTATAATGGCCTGGGTGGCGACTACCATACTGATTCTTGTATTTTTTTGGTTCCTAAGCAAAATTTTGTATGAAATATGTAGAAAAAAAAGTGTGTGTGTGTACTTATGTACACGCGTTAGAAGTTTTACTTCTTTGGCGTAACAAGATAAAAATCTTTTCAAATATTTTATCTTGCTACGTTTGTAGAAAGAAAGACAATAACAATAGATAAATGGTATTTAATACATTGAGCGTTTTAATACAAAGAAATCAAAAGAAACAAAATGTTGACTATAGCTATCTTCAGGGTGTCCGTTTTCCGTGACGGTGTGCGCGCGCATCGTAAAATTTATTCTCATCATTTTTCCCTAACGCGCCAAAGGAAGTATAACTTCAAAAATTCTGAAAATGGAATACTTGGGAGTGAGCCGGAATTTTCGGTAAAGTAATACACCGCGACGAAACCATAGTAAGGTAATAGGGTTTTTTCTTAGTCCGCTGCCTGCTAGCTAACACCTTCAAATTGAAAATTGTTCGCCAAACATCTGTTCGTATGTTTCGGACCTACACTTGAGAGCAAGTCCAAGTTTAGCGTATTTTAACATCTTAGTCTACACTAACTATGCCCGCGACACCGTCCGCGTGGAACCTAATATAAAATAATAGTGACTAATAAAATTATCTGTATGTATTAAATCGACTTACTTATTTACTTTTCTCGTACTTACGTCGTGTCGTCAATAAAATTACAATAACTTTTGATAGACCGAATCGCTTTTAATGAAATCAAGTCTAAATGTTACTCGAGGATATGCTTTATGATTTTTTTGGTGAGATTTCAGTGTGAATGCAATACTTTAGCCACCTCCACATACGTGCACGCACACATGCTTACACACGAAAGTGGAAGGGTTTTATTTTTGGTTTTCCCTTATCGAACTGAAATACTTTAAATAAAATAATCCGATACAAAATACATGTAAGAGTCGTTTACGTGTATGTGTATTCGTACAAATATGTTTCAATAACTCATATAAGTATTAATATGTAGCGTAGCTTAGCTTAGCTCTGATAGGTCGCGAATTGCTTGAGTCAGCGCAAACGGAGGTGTGCCATGTACTCTTGAGCTAGTTGTCAGATAAAATCGCCTGTGTACCTTAAGTGCTCGTCTTAGTACTCCGGTGAAGCTGTTAAGACCTTGCTAGGTCAATAGCGTAGTCAACTCGACAAAATAAGGAGTACTTTAACAATGACTGGTGTTCATAGACAGACAGACAGATATTTCTAAAAAATACTGAAATGTATTTCATTACTTATTCCATAACACCTGTAACATTTTTTTTCTCAAAAATATAAAAAGTTACATTTACATTCTTATTATATATAGATAGAAAATTTAATATCGAACGAAATTGTCACAGTACACATAACAGACAGTTGGGAAACTCCCTATAAACGCTCGCACCGGTACACTTACACAAACATGCGCATTTACACGACCCCGAAGCTAACCTCACGGTCCATAGTATTTCTTGCAAAACCTCTCGTCGATGCCCGTGTTCGTGTGAGTGTGCCGTTTTCGAGCGTTTATTCGTAGTTTCCGTACTGTGTCTCATATTGATACTGTGACATTGTGGTTAGACGCTAAACCTATAATAAAATTATAAAGAATGGAAATTTTTTTTTAAGTTTTATTATTTAATCTTCACTTGTAGCGGATACGGAGCTGGCTTCTATCGTGAAACTGTTAATCATAGACGAAGTACACTTACTGCACGGTGACAGAGGACCTATAGTTGAAGCGATTGTTGCAAGAACTCTACGGCAAGTCGAATCAACACAGAACATGATACGAATCGTAGGTCTGTCTGCGACACTGCCTAATTATCTTGACGTTGCTCGGTAAGTATTTTACTCTGCCGTCTCAATATATTCTTGATAATCTAATGTATGTCCGCATAAAACTTCGATTTAAACATAAGACACTTCGATAAGACAAACAATTGAAATACTGGAAACAGTAACAAATTGGTCATTCCATATTTCAGCCTCACTAACAGACCAATAACAATTTTTTAGTTAATAGTGTAAGGTTTTATAACAAAATCCCAAAGCATGTTACCAATTTGCTCAATAATGAGTTCAAGCGCCATGTCGAGTTTTTTTTATATCATAGGAGGCAAACGAACAGGGGGGTGACCTGATGTTAAGTGATCACCACCGCGGCCATAGACACTTGTAACACCAAGGGAGTCGCAAGTGTATTGCCAGCCTGTGTTACGTGGGGGAGAAAGAAAAGAGGAGTGGAGAAGGTGGGGAAAGGTGGACCTCCGGCGCTCTCACTGACCGAACGAAACGCAACAATGCAAGCACTGTTACTTCACGTCGGTTCTCTGTGGTTCGGGTGGTACTACCCCGGACGAACCAACTTATTCATGCTGAAGTCAATAATAGCTTCAGCGTGGCTCTACCACCTTCAAAATTTAACGTCTAAAGGCTATTATGGGTACATCAATATGTGAAGGATGGTGACGTATAGAAATGACGCCCTTTATCTCTTATATAACACTTGTCCGTTTTCTTATCATTAAATTGTGTTTGTCTATACAAAATAATCTCACCATATCTCATTAGAATCGTCCCAGCCTCTTTAACATGGGTGATTGACACTAGGCTGTATTACGAAAACGTTATATAAGCCTAATTGCCGACTTTTTTAAAATTTTGGCAATATTTTTATTTAAAGAAAATATTGTACTTTCAATTATAAGGTTCGATACCTCAGGATAAAATAGATACATTTTTTATTAGGTTTTTACGCGTGAACCCTAACATCGGTTTATTCTATTTTGATTCACGTTTTCGCCCCGTGCCTTTGGAACAACAGTTCATCGGCGTTAAAGAAGTCGGTTCTGGAGGTGTTACACATCTAAGACAGGTAACATTTACATCATTATATAGATCTACAGATTATATCAGGTGACTGTTTAGACAGTAGCAATATTTCTGGAGGACACTCGATTCTCGTTCTTAATCAATTAAAAAGAAGTAAATATTTAACCTAATTATCTAGAAAAATACATAAATTATACACAATCCTCTATGCGCCTATGTTAAAGCACTGTATCAATGATCGTCGGGTGATTTTATTTGAAAGGAAACGTGGGAACCTCGGGGAAAAAAACAAAAGGGTTCATTGCCCGTTTTACTATCGAAAGTTGTTAACTCCGGGTCGCCCATTGTAGCTTTTGGTATTGGTCATTGCACTTAGGTTTATTATTTTATTTATACGTTTGTAGCTATACTTTTTGTTCACGCTTTAAATCGATACGGTGAGACCAGGAACGCGACATCGACAAAAACGAACCAATCCTGACAAAGCGCTAAGTCCATTACAAGATCGTTACAAACAGTTACACATTAACAGTCTATTGTAAAACGTGTATTAAAACGATATCACGAGATGACGCACGCATTTTCATTTTATTAAGCCGACATATGTAGCCTAAAAGGCGCTAACCCTTTTGAAAGTCTTAGAACAAACTTTAACTTAGGCATTCTTGGTTGTTTATTAGTATTTGTTTTAATATTATTTTTTTATTTGTTAAATGTGACCATGAAGTATCATATCCTAGAATACTGAGAGTGTTTAACCTTTCACCTGGTATATTAATAAAAATATTAAGCGGAAATGTGTGCGAAGTTTAGTCTATATAAACGTACTCCTTTGTTTTATCCATTGGACAATGAAACATGTATCACGGAGAGTGTTCTGAAAAGCTATTTGGAAATGGACCACAACCGAAACAAGCGCACTGGTCTTCGGAACCCGTTTCAGGTGGTAGAGTTACGTTGAAGCTATTACTGGTTTTTTTTATCGTAGCACGGCAAAATGACTGCACTGTGCCTGATGATAAGCACAGTACAATTCAAAAACAATAGCCACCACCGAGTGACACACTATCCATCGCCGGCCGCCACTGTCATGCCGGCCTGCAAAAAGCTGGATATGCACAGGCTGATCCCGAAACGCGACGCCCAGAAGCGAATAACTATGACGGGCTTTTTCGCCATATACATGGTGGTTGCGACCCAGTCGGGCTGTAAATCCTACCACCCCGCTTTCGCCATTGCCTCGTTCGTTTTTCAGCAGGGTTCACCACATGCAGGTGAGGTTGGCTTGGGTGTCTCAAGTTTTATGATGTTATTCGACACCCCTTACACCCCAAAATGATCATCTCGTCCCCGGTACTACCACCCGCCTCCCAGAAACACCGACGTGAAGTAACAGTGATTATATTGTTGCGCTTCGTTCGGTCAGTGAGAGAGCCGGAGGACCATCTTCCCTTACACCCCTCCTCCTAATCCCTCTCCCATCTCCTCCCGCTCCTTCTTTAAAGGGCGGCAACTTCACTGGTGTTACTAGTGCTTATGGACGGCGGTGACCATTTACCTGGTGACCTGCCTGTTTGTTTGTAGAGGACAATAAATAAAATAAATAAATAATTAAAAAAAAATAAACGCACAGTTCTATGTACACAGACATACGTTACGATAAATTGTATCTGGGCACGAACTAAAAAGTTTGCAACGTCTTATCTTTGCCGTATGGTAAAGATGTGGAACAATCTCCCGGCCAGTATTCATGGGGTCCTTCCAGCGTAGCATAAAGAGATATTTCGACATAAAATCAAGTTGATCTACCAATTTCAAATTTTAGCTACAAATTATGAACGAGTTATGCTATGACAAGACAGTGGATATGGTCCAAAAAGGACACCAAGTCATGGTGTTTGTACATGCCCGGAACGCAACCCACCAAACTGCGATGGTACTGAAAGAGCTGGCCCAAAAGAAGGGGCATCTTAAACATTTCGAGCCAGAGGAAACTGGCGGATACTTAAAAGCGAAAAAGTCTATAAGCAGCAGTCCAAATTCTCAATTATCTGAGTTATTCCATTGTGGGTTTGCCTGTCATCATGCTGGGATGCTCAGGAGTGACAGGTTAGTTGTGTTAAACTAGAGCTCTAGTTTTTTTTTTTGAACTGACTACACTATTGACGTAGTAAGAGCTTCACCGGACTACTTAGGCGAGCGCTTAAGGCACTCAGCCAATTTGATTTGGGCAACTAGCTCAAGGATGCATCGTATACCTCGGTTTGGGCTGTTGCCAGATACATACAATTCGCGACCAGATTCATGCTTATATGAGTTATTGAAACATATATGTGTACCAAGAGCTCTAGCTATTTGGAAACGATGGCTTAATTGATACCGAGTTCAAACATCTCGTCGATTGACGTAGGTTCCAATCCTAGCAACTGAGCCGAAGCTTTTGGTGAAGGGAGACGTCTTGATGTGTCCATAACATGCTGGTAGGGTTTGTTCTAAGTCTGCCACCTGCTAGCTACCACCCTCAACTTGAGAATCTGTCGCCAAGCCTATAGGTATGTTTCCACAGATGCACTTGAGAACCTGTCTCTCTTTAGGTATAGGGTGCTTGGCATGTTAGACCACATCACCCCATTATTTAACATTAGATAAGATAGTGGTCGTATGGTAAAACCTAAAAAGGTTAATAAAAAATAGCTGTGGCAATAGCTCAGTTTAAGGTGATAACAGCTCAAAGTTCAGTGGTAGATTCATCGAATCATTCAATAAGCCTGATATTTCGAAAACATAGCATAATAGATACAACCTTTATGTTGGGAACTTGTGTACGAATGTCTATAAAGTATGTTCCGGTAACTGTACTTGGTTATCAGTCCCTCTAGAATCTAATATTACAATAACCATATTGGTTCATATCACCTGGTATTCTTAGTGTGGTAAAACAATACCTACACCTACTAACTAAAGACATCAGTGGATGAAGGTGATATTTATTTATTTGGAAGACTAACAGCTATAATTCGTAATAATTAATGATTAGACTAAAAACATCAAACTATTTCCTAGTCCATGCAGATAAGACTGTAACATAGTACAATTACTTGCATTATTGGGTAATTAGTGAATTTAATAATAATAAGGACAGAAATATTAAGAGTATATTACTTTTTACAACCACTATCATTAAAAAACTCCCTACTTAATAACGTTGTTGCCTTATTCACGGAAGTATTAAATAAATCAAAATCGCCAACGTCGCTCATACACTTGAAGAAGTAGCACGTAACAAAAATCTTTTTTTTTTTTATGACTTAAATTAAAGTAATATATCCATATTAGTATTCTGTTCTTACGGGGTTAGCGCAAATAGGTTTATAAATACAAATGAATCAGATTACCGAAACATTTCTTAGAACTTCTTCATTACTTTAGAGCTCATTTCTATAAAATTACTAACACTCATGTCTTGAATTATATGTATTAATATATTAGGTCTTTACCTATGAAATTGCCGCTTTGTATGAAATTTATACGAATTTTTTTCATGTATTTATTATTTGTATTAATCGAAGTAATCACCCATGCAATCAATGCATCTTTGCCAACACAGTGGCAGTTTATTGATGCCCTTCTTAAAGAAATCAGCTGGACAAGAACCAACAAATTCTTCAAAGGCATTTTGTACTGCCTCTCGGGTATTGATTATTTTTTTGCGCCAAGGAGTTATCCAAATTCTGGAAAAAGTAGTAGTCTGTAGGCGCAAGGTCTGGTGAGTAGGGCGGATGACGGAAAACTTCCAACTCCAGTTCTTTCAACTTGGAGATCGTCTGCTGTGCAGTATGAGGTCGCGCGTTGTCGTGCAGGAGCAGCGGAGACGAGCGATTGACCAATGCTGGTTGGAGATGTGCCAGCTTCTCCATCATTGTGTTCAGTTCTTCACAGTACACATCTGCAGTAATGCTCACCCCGTTTGGTAAGAAGCTGTGATGGATCACACTGGCGCTAGACCACCAAACAGTGACCATCACTTTTCTAGGGGTAAGTTTTCGTTTAGGGCATTATTTAGTTTCTAAACCAGGATCCAACCAACTTGCTGAGCGCTTGCGGTTATCAAACAGAATCCATTTTTATCGCAGGTAACAATGCTGTTCAAAATTCCTTCATTTGTGTGTCTGTTGAGCAATGCAAGGCAGGTCTCGACGCGTACTTCGCGCTGGCGATCATTGAGTTCGTAGGGCACCCATTTGTCAAGCTTTTATTACCTTGCCAATTTGACGCAAAGGGACCAATATTGTTTTGATGCTAACGTCCAAAGTTACTGCTAATTCAGCCGTAGATTGTGTATCATCAGCTGTCACAATCGCCTTTAATTAGTCGTTGTCGACCAAAGTCTTCGGACGACTGCGAGGTTCATTTTTCAGGTCGAAATTCCCAGAACGGAAGCCAGCAAACCAATAACAGGTGGCACGTTGGTTTGCAGTGTTAGCTCCGTAAACGTCGTCGATGTTGCGTGCCGCTTGTGCCGCGTTGCTGCCACGACGCTACTCATATTCCATAATTACTCGAATTTTTAACGTATCCATGATGACAAAAAATATTGAAATGCGATGCACATGTAACACTAAATAAATGACTACCTTTGGAAAAGGAATTCCATGTTTTTAAAATAAAATTAATTTGAAATTAGAATTCTTAGCCAAACTAAAATATTTTGATTTGAAATAGCCAGTACTGCAGAACGGCAATTTTATAAGTTATATCAGGTTATACCTATTATATATACAATAAAATTCAATAAAAAATGCATACAATCAAACATTTGGTGGTGTTATTACATTAAAATCGATAGAAAAAAGTATATATAATATGATGAATAAATCTGTGAAAACAGTAATATATCTCATATTATTACCTAATTATAACGTTATTTTATGCAGGAATATGGTGGAAAAATATTTCGCAGAGGGTTACATAAAAGTGTTAGTTTGCACATCAACTCTGGCATGGGGCGTTAACTTACCAGCTCACGCTGTTGTTATTAGAGTAAGTATTATTTAATTAACTAATATTTATTTATATATTATTGGATATATATCAGCGTTTATGTGTATTCATAATCAATTATACGGATATTTCTGCAAACTAAATTTTCATTTTCTTTTATGACATTTTAACAGCATAAAGTGAAGTTTTGATTTTAGCATTTACCCGTAAATATATTACGGACAGAAACTTATGAATGCGTTAAAATATGCATAATTTGCCTTAACCTTATTCGAAGCTTATTTATGATATAGGCACTTCCGTTTCCCGCCTTCATGCCCACTGTGACAGTAAATATCATTGACTTCCGGTCAAGTACCTGTCTTTTCTTATCCCGCTATGACAGAATGGTGCGTTCGGAACATCGCCGTCGTATTTTTGCTCTATTGAGTCGAATAATGTCAGATTTAAAATATTAAGCTTTGAATAAGACAAGTAGATTAGTATGCGTTTTACTGGAAGGTAAACGTTTCTATATATGTACATTTCCAAATAAGCTAAATTTACTTTAGTATATCCAAATATTTACGTTACTTTTTAAAGTCTTCAAATTTTAAACATTTAAAATATGAAGATCACAAAAAAAAACTTAATAAATGGCAAGATTTGAATGTAGTTCTCGGTTTATAAAAGCTGGATATCTTAGAATAATAAAACATGTTTTATGAATCGATTAAAATTGGATTTAGTTAATTACGAAACGGAACGACTCACTTTTTGAAATATTTCACAGGGTACAGAAATATATGACCAAAATCGCGGTACATTTGTCGATTTAAGTATACTCGACGTGCTTCAAATATTTGGACGCGCTGGTCGACCACAGTTTGATACTTCCGGTACTGGAATCATTATAACAACACACGACAAGCTGACACACTATCTCAAGACAATGACCAATCAATTTCCAATAGAGAGCAACTTCATTAATTTGCTAGCTGATAATTTGAATGCAGAGGTGAGAATTTTTTATGTTGTGGCCTTCGATTATACAAACACAATGTTATCAAAATTTATTGCCTTATGTCTAGTCATTCAATTTTCTATAGAGAGAAACCCCATTAATTTGTTAGCTCATAATCTCAATGCTGAGGTGTATTTTTTGCCTTATGGCCTTTGATTATACAAACACAATATTATCAAAACTTATTGCCTTATGTCTAGTCGTTCAATTTTGCTATAGAGAGAAATCTCATTCATTTTTTAGCTGATAATCTAAATGCAGAGGTGTATTTTTTACGTTATGGTATTTGATTATATAAACACAATACAATTAAAAGTTGTTACCTTACGGTTAGCTATTCAATTTCCTGTAGAAAGTAACTTCATTCATTTGTTAGCTGATAATCTTTATGCAAAGGTGGGCATATTTTATATTGTGGCCTTTAATTACATAACCACAATATAATCAAAGACTAATGTCTAACGCCCAGTTACTTGATTTTCTGTAGAAAGCAACTTCATTTGTTAGCTAATAATTTAAATAGAGACATGTATATCTTTTTACAATATGGCCTTTAATTGGCCACAGTTTGAACACAATATAGGCACAAGCAAAGTAGTTGGCTAACGTCTACTAATTCAGTTTCCACTACTGAGCTCCTTTACTAATTTGTTGGATGATAATTCGAATAATTAAATGTTTTTTTTATGTTGTGGCCTATCGTTGTATAAGTTATTGCCTAACTGTTGCTAAGTGCCAGCAATTTTCTAATCGACTTTTTGCAAACTTTTGTATTGGATGATTTGCAATAACATAATTTAGCCATAATATAAAATACTGACATTTTATAGGTCGCCCTTGGAACTGTTACAAATATCGACGAAGCCGTTGAATGGCTCAGTTACACATATTTATTCGTCAGAATGAGGATCAACCCGCAGGTAAATATTGTCCAATTTTGCATCACTAATTTTAACCCTTCGTACTCGACAATTGAATAGACTACCATGTAACGTAGAAACTCGATAGATGACTGTCATTACTAGAATTTGTCAGTGCTGACTGGAAATTTTAAAAAAATAGCTCAGTCAATATCATTTTAATCTGGTAACTTGCGAAGTAACTTTAAAACTGATTATCAGTCATTAATGAATGTAATATGATAACTCGAGTGATTATCCTTGATGAGTTACCAATTTAATGCGATAGTAAAGAGATATAAAGAGGGATTACAAGGTTTGCTCTTAGTTATTTAAGTATGGCGGAAGACACTAAACTACGTATTAGAAACTGTGGCACTCACCCCAAAGAGTCGCACTTTGGAAATCGCTTTATAATACTCAAAACAACAATATAGACATAGACTGAGAAACTAAAATAAACACGCGTTTAACTCTAGTTTAACGTCTTTTGCCGGCAAATAGAGATACCTACAACACATTACAACAATAGAATAAGAATTGTCAACTTAGACAAGTGTAATTAAAATTAAATAGTGTCTATAAGCAAGGGTAATTCTTTTGTGATCAAACTTTTTTAAAGCAAGAGTTCAATGCGTATTTTCTTTTTTGTAATAACACGCTAAATGTTAAAACAGACATTTTACTCGGTAACTTGTGTTTTAAATTATATTAAATTAGCTGAAAGACATTTACAACGTTAAAAAACGTGATAAATTGTTTTGAAAAAAGCGTCTAGGGTAAAGGGAATTTATTTAACTAGTGGCTGTCCTGTTGACTTAATTCGACACTCGATTAGGCCTCCCACGGCAGCGGCTCAAGCCTAGGTTCGATCCCTCGGTAGGGAGCCCTTGAGTGCGTTGCTTGCGCGATACGGTGACACACAAATATATATCACCGCTACAACACTACACGATCACCCCCACACACATGCACGCCTACACGTTTGCACATGAAAGTGGAAGGGTTTACTTTTTTTTCCTTTATCAAACTGAAAAACTCTCAATTTTCCGATAATAAATATATGGAGGAGTTGTTGAGGCGTGTATGCTTGGTACACATATACGTTTCAACAGCTCATACAAGCTAAGATAGGTCGCGATTTTTCATGCAACAGGCAACAGCCAAGCCGAGGTGTGCCGTGCACCCTTGAGCTGGTTGCCAAAATAAAGTCGGCTGAGTGCCTTAAGTGCTCGCCTTAGTAGTCCGGTGAAGCTGTTAAGACCATGCTGGGTCAATAGCGTAGTCATTTCGAAAAAAAAAAAACTTAATTCGACGATAGTTCATTAATTTTGTATGTATCAGTATTATCAATGTTTTTTTTTTTATAAATACAATAGTACAAATAATGCATATTAATAGACTTTTTTTTTCGAAATGTTAACGCTATTGATCAAGCAAGGTTGTAACAGCTTCACCGGACTACTAAGGCGAATGCTTAAGGCACTCAGCCGATTTTATTTGGTAACTATCTCAAGGGTGCATGGCACGCCTCGGCTTGGGCTGTTACCTGATACGTGCAATTCGCGACCTGTCTGAGCTGACCTAAGCTAACTATGCATACATATATGAGTTGTTGGTACATATATGTGTACCAAGAATACATACCTCAACAACTCTTATATATATTTCGTATCGGATAATTTTCTATTTCACTTCGATAAGAGGAAAAAAATAAAACCCTTCCACTTTCAAGTGTAAGCGTGTGTGGGGTGATATGTGTAATGTTGTCGCAGTGATATAAGATTTTGTATCACTGTATCGCGCGAACAGCGCACTCAAGAGCTCCACGCCAAGGGAACGAACATAGGCTTGGGCCTCTGCCCAGGGGGGCCCTAATCTGGTTATATTAATAGACGTAAGGATCGTGAAGTATGACCAATGAAGACTTATAAATAAAGGCTTCAACTTTTTGGTATATGTAACACTAAACCTCGTCAAAAGCTACTAAACAAAAAAATCGATTGACAAACAGAGAAGACAGAAATAGTGAATTGTTTTGTGTTCACCTATTTAGATATAGATTATAATTTTTATTCATAGGTTTATGGGTTAACATACAACGATGTACAAGAAGAACCGATGCTGGAAACTAAACGCCGCGAATTGATAACCGCCGCTGCAATGCAGTTGGATAAAACCCATATGATACGTTATAACGAACGCACTGGAGATCTTAATATTACAGGTTAGGAATTTAAGTGTAAATAACTTTGATTTATTTATTATTTTCTTTTAGAACAACAAAATTAACAGATATTTACATAACTATAGTTACCTTTTTTTTCGAACTGACTACGTTATTGACCTAGCAAGGTCTTAACAGCTTCACCGGACTACATTTAGTTACTTATATCATCACTATCACTAGATAGATTTATAATCTTTCATCAAAACTAAAGCAGTAGAATATATTGGCTAATCACAAAAGTCAAGAGAATAAAAAGAGGCACTTTGAAAGATTTAACACCACATTCTTTTTCGATGCTTAATCGGGTGTCGAAACTATAACATCCTACACAATACTCCCATCCAAAGATATCGCTAAACCATAATATATGATAATGATAGGAGGCAAACAAACAGGTGAGTCACCTGATTTTAAGTTACCGTCCGTAGACACCAGTAACCCCAGAGGAGTCGCAAGTGTGTTGCCAGCCTGTGTTGGTGGGGTAGAAAGGAGGGAGGTGATGGGCCTCCGACGCTCTCACTGACCGAACGAAACGCAACAATGCAAGCACTGTTACTTCACGTGAGTTTATGTGGGTCGGGTGGTACTACTCCAGACGAGCCGAACCTTTTAAACTGAAACCAGTTATAGCTTCAGATTGGCTCTTCAAACATACTTATACTTAAATAACATTTCTCAGGTTCACTTCTCCTTACGCTGTTTTTCTTCACCGTCAACCGATAGTGTTACGAATTTAAGTTAGTAAATGTACGCGAATTCCGAAAAACTCGTTGGTACAACCTAGGTTCGAACCTGCAAACGTGTATTATCATTCTATCGGTCATGCCACTCAACACTCAAGTAATATAAATTACAAATAAATAATTTCTAGCTCGGTTCTTTAAAAAACATTTCTAAATTAAAATAAACTGTTAGGTTTGCCTTTTTCGGATTCGCACTGGGATTACGCGGATTATCTTTGTTTTGACAGCGCTGGTGAAAGGTAAAGGTAAATACCTTTATATTCTAGCTATATTTTTCCATTACCTGAAAACTCAGTTAAAAAAGTTTTCTATGAATAAAATCTAGTCAGATCGATTTATCGCCACTACTACTAACTACTACTTACATTCTAAGTTTCACGAAAATAGATGCCGCCGTTTCCGAGATCCTGAATATATACAAATATAAATATATACAAGAATTGCTCGTTTAAAGGTATTAGATAGATAGATAGATAGATTAGATAGATACAGGACAGATTAAGAGCCTGCCATAAAGTCCAAGCATACTTTTCGTTATTATCTAACCTGTGGTACAGATTTGGGTCGCACAGCGAGTCACTATTACATTACTTGCGGTACGATGGAGGTTTTCAATTCAATGGTACGAAAATCTATGACCCAAGGATACGTTCTGGAAATGCTGAGCAGGTGTACCGACTTCCAGCAGCTCAAAGTAAGTCAGTCAATTGCGTACTCATTAACTTTATTTTTTCTCTTTTCTCATATGTAAAAATAGATTAATAAAAAAAAATGTATTTTAAAAATCAAGCTTCCAACAGAAATAAAATAAAAGCTTGTTTTTAAAACTATGTATTTAATATTAATATTCTTGTCATGTGTCTGACGACCATTTTGTAATTCGCCATCTTGTTTTCTTTGTGTATTGTCATCAAAACTGATCAATCATGCAAAGTTATAAAAGGTTTAAAGAACTGGTTCTAATTTAGGTTGAAAAATTGAACCTAAACAAACTACCAATAATTACATGCTAAAAAGTTGAAAAAAAAAACGAATCACATCACACCGGATACTTGCATGTTGCGCGTGAAATTTCTCCAATTTTTTTTGCAAATATGTATTTATCAAAATAAAGGCATATTACGTTTCACCGTCAGCCATAGAAATTTATACAAAAAGCGGGACATCGACATAGGACATTAAATTGGGGAAAATTGGCGAAATATTTTGTTCAATCGATTCGCAATCTGCGGCTCATTCTACCAATTTTGGATATTTATTGTTCTGATTTTGAGTCTGTTTAAGCCTGTTGTTGGGTAGAGCAGATAAAAAATATTTGTTTTTTTTTTGTGATACATACATAATGTAAAAATAAAATAAATTGTATGCAACGTAAACTAATTTCAGGTAAGAAAAGAAGAGCTGACAGAACTGTGGTCTCTGAAAGATCATTACTGCGAACTTCGAATAGAAGATGTACCGGAGGAAATACATTGGAAGATAAATATACTGTTGCAAACGTATTTATCTAGAGGACGCGTTAATGGTTCGTCTTTACAATCGGATTTGAACTACATAAGTCAGGTAAGTTTTCTCGAATCTAATAAAGCAATACCGCAAACTCGTTTTCACGAAAATAAAGTAGATGTTGTCATGAAAATAGAGTAAGGGTTTTCGCGAAAATGAAGTAGAGATTTTCACGAAAGTGAAGTGCAGATTTTCACGAAAATAAAGTATAAGCTTTCAAAAACCACTTGGTTAATAAATTATTTCAGTTACGTAAATCTTAATGCACACTTTTTTTCATTTTGGTCCACTTTATGTTTGTATTACACTGTATTTGCAGACAGAGATAAACGTAATGGATTATATTTGTTATCAGATTATTAATCTAATTGACAGTAATCATGATTACATCAATGTTAATTACATTTAATCATGATTGTGTGTAATCATTAATCGTGATTAAAGCAATCAGTAATCAAGATTATATGATAACTTGTAATCAATATTTTCGTAGTACTTTAAATCGCTATCCATGTACCGCTGCCGTACTCGCGTATGAATAATTTCAAATATACCTGAAAGTCTAAAATTCATTGATTGTGATGTAATCATATATTTTGTAATTGGGGTAACTTTCAATTGATGACAAAGGTTGAATACAAATAAAGTTGATTTACACTATAAAACTGTGTCTTATTTCTACATTAATATACTAATATTAACCAAAAAACTAATCAAGATTTCGATTAAAGATTAATAATCATTAATCTCTTATTTGATTACTTAAGTTAATCTGGAATCATAATTGAAGATTACAAGATGTAATCATAATCTTTAATCATTAATCTGATTACATTTGCCCAAAACTGCTTGCAGAACGCAGTTCGTATCGTACGAGCACTCTTTGAGATGACACTGCGCAAAAACAATGCATACATGGCCGGTTTATATTTGAAAATGGCTAAGATGCTTGAAATACAACAGTGGGATTTCTACAGCGACATGAGACAGTTTAATTGCTTCACGATGGAGATTTTAAAACACATTGAATATCCTATGTTGAAACCGGACCATATACGCGATATGGAGTGGCAGGAATTAGGTTAGTTTCATATATATTTACAGGTTAGGATGTAGGTAACCGAAATATGGACCCACACACGAGAAAGAATATTTTTAATTAAGAAATATAACATTTGTTTTGACAAATAAAAAAATGTGTGTATTAAGCTATAGTACAACTTATTTTTAAAAGTCTTGTCAATTATATTCTGCTATTGGTGTTTTTTAAGTACTGCAGATTTATAAGAATAAGGGAGTAAAAGTATATTCACTAATCGTATCGAGACTTTGAGTGTGTGCAATGTGAAGTTGTCTCCCTTTCACACCTATTACTTGTTATATTGCTTATTCGCATAATGCAATGTCACATACCGATAATGTTGATAATATTAAAGATGGACCATAATCAACAGTAGAATAATGAAAACTCCAATAATTATGCTATTCATTGCCTGGAAATAATATGCAAAATTATTATTTGTACTAATGAACACCTTTACTCGCAATTCACACTAATAATTGTAAGAGTTGCCAACATCTTAGTTATCCGAAGGTCTCGTAATTCTCAAATCCGGCACCGAATATTTTTCTTCACTAATGTAAATATAATAGGGATTATACACTAACTTACTTTTCTTTGACTAAGAAACTAAAAGGTAGGGAAAGTGCTACAGTGAAAATCTGCAACTATTAATATCATAGGATGTGGCACCAAACTGAAGTACGAAGCTATTCAAAATTAAGTAAATCATCCGACTTCTTTATTCGTCAATGTTAAACCGAAGTGTATATGGGAAATATATTTAAAAAAAAATAACAGTGATTTTACTTAAAATATATATTTAATGAAATCTCGTACTCACTCACACAAAATTCTTAACGGATTGGACACAAAAAATCGGTTGACCCAAAAAATATGTCAAAGCAGTTCTTAATGTTAAGAAATATGCAACAATAAGAAAATACTAGAAACATGTCCCAATAATTAATTCTCGTTCATTGTTACAGGCGATCTCATTAGGAACCCAAAAGTTGCGAGATACTTGAAGAAATGTGCTGACGAATTTCCATTGTTAGAAATGGAAGCAAGTTTACATCCAATAACAAGGACCGTGCTAAGGATACGGCTTACGATCACACCTAACTTCAAGTTAGTATAAATCGTGAAAAAGATCGTAAAAGTTTTACGTATAAATTAATGAAAGTCGTTTTTTTTTTCGTCGAAATGACTACGCTATTGACCCATCAAGGTCTTAACAGCTTCACCGGACTACATGAAAGTCGTAATAACCACAATAAGTATATATAAGCACATCACGCAAAACTGCTGGATAAATTACAATCTATTTATTTTAGTTTTATTTCTTAAATACTTAGTTCTTATTAAAATAAAATAAACACGATATCTTCATTTGATATAACGTTATTAAAGTTTAAAAAGCTACGGTTTTTATAATTACTACGCGTTCGATGAACCTTACCGTGAAGAAGTTGTGTAAATGGTGTGGGAGCATGCGTAGGAATGGAGAAGTAAAATAATAAGGTTGTTGACAGATAAATATTGCAAGCAAAGTGTATTTTATTTAATTTTTTTCCCTTATAAAATAAAATATATTGTTAAGATAATAGACAAAGTAAAGGAAGGTGCGGATTTTAGCCTGTTATATAAATAAATCAACGCAAAAGTTTTTTAGACTCTTTAAATCCTTCTTGTACATTGGCATATAAAAACACAAGACACACAGTCTCGAATGAAAGTACCACTCAAAACCAGCCGCAAAAACTCCTTAATATATATAGATACACATGCATATAATATACATATAATATGTAATATAATATACATAATTATAGTTATGCGATATGCTTATGATTATGCAAATTCAACCTCACCTTAATGATTTAAAGTTGTTTTTACAAGGACGCAAGCCACGCGAGACTATTTGAAATGACTGCATAATACAAAATTATGCACTCATTTTTGTGTGCCGGCTGTGAGAAGTTTTTTTTTTTTTAACTTTATTTTTGGCAATCAATCTTTCCGATTATTACTGCCATTATCACGTAGTCAATAATATCACAAGCTTCGTGTGATCATTCCAATATTAAGCAACGTGTGAATCCATATTCTAACAAGATGGTGGATCCCTTGCTAGAACCTTCCAGGGAGTTTTTGTGGCATCTCAGAATTTCATGCTCCGTGTTATTATTTTCCATTCACTTCATTTTTGCATAATAAACTAACTATATTACGTAAAACACCACCAAATTTACACAATATATAGTCAAATAACACAAGATTATGAATAAAATATAAAATCCACTACATGACAGACTAAAATCCCGCCAAAAACTCCTGTGAGAAGTTAAGTGTATATTTTGAGTTTTTGTAATTCATTGTATTCCATAGCACAAACTCCATTATCAACCATTGAAGGGTAATTCCATAATTCTTTATTAATTATAAACATTGACAATTTCAATTGATGTTTACATAATTCTTATATCCTATCACCAAGCAATTATAATCAACCCGATCTTAGTCACGCCAATATATTATATAAACGACTGCCTTCTATTTCGACATTACCTTAATATTTAATAACAGACTGAATTTAAAGGGTACATATATATTATACAGGTGGAATGATAAGTATCATGGAAAAGCGCCCGAAGCGTTTTGGATATGGGTAGAAGACCCCGACACAGATATTATGTACTACCACGAATACTTCCTTATCACAAAGAAACAGGTAATTTATATTCTTTTTCTATTTATTTATTTGGAAATGCAACAGCATACACTTGTTGATATAATATAACATATAATGCGTAACAATTCAATTCAAAACAGGATTTCTCAACTACAACGATTGATAATTATACAGCAATTGTATAATTAAAAGAGAGACATTATTCACTGAACAAGTATGTGAACGTGTACACGTGTGTGTGTTTGTTTGTGTCTGTGTGTGTATATAAAAGAGAGATAGAGAGTGAGTGTTTTTATATTATTACTTACATAATACCACGATTGAATTTTATAATTTTATTTTTAAATGTATTCCATGAATATCGTAATATATCTCTCGTATCATGTAGACATCATTATAAGACCGGGCAATGCAACAGTGTACTAAACTTTGAGCATAGTATTATTATTTATTATATATATCGAGGATCCACTATTGACCTGCGATACCGCGCTATTGACTATATCGGGGGTGTTACTAATGACCGCAAACGCTATTGGTTTAAGTTATCGCCTGTTCATTTATTTACTCCGATGGGAGACGCCAATGGTTCGAGATGTCTGCTGTTTTTGTATCTTGATGACTTAAAAGGCGACCGATGAGTAGATCTCCGGTGAAGCTATTAAGACCTTACCAGGTCAATAGCGTAGTAAATTCGAGAAAAAAGATGCAGCGCATACTCGCTCAGACAGTTGGGCTAGTCACACCTACGGATAATTAGTCGTAACTATAGTCAATGTTGTTTCTGTGTCTGTTAACGTTTTATTAGATTATTTATGGTGGATTGATCGATCAAATCATAACCATGACGTCACTATGGATAACGTTATACGTGGACGCCATTTTATTGCTACCGCGACATATATTATTATTTATGAAATAGTTTTGAACGCGACATTCGGTTGAGTATCGATGTTCTTAATTACCTACATACAAAGAGACTGATAGATATCGATATATTACAGGTCATCACTAACGAACCACAGGAACTCATAATAACAATTCCAATTCAGGAACCTCTGCCTCCTCAATACTATATAAGAGCGACATCAGAAAGGTATATTTAATTCTCAATATCATAATGAATTGCTGCATATTCTTGACTTGTTGACTTGTGTTTTATTATAATACGTATATCAAGTATTAATAAAATGTCTTCGGTTTTCTTAGGATAGACAAGCATTAATGACTACTCTTTTTAGGAACTTTAATAATTTTAACATGCTTCATATTTTTTTTAAAATACCTGCAATAAGCAATACAATAAAATATACAGTGGACGAAAATGCAACGGAAGTCCGTTACGGCGATATGGCGTCACGTTTCTGTACCATCCGGTTTTTAAATATTGTTCATTTTGTCAATAGTTTATAAACAAATGAATCAGAAATTATTGTTAACTACAGTAGTTTTGAGGTCATTAAATATCAGAAAAGCTGTATTTTCATTATATAACGTTATATACATTATATTCTCAATGATAGAAGAAATCTATACCGTATTATGTCTTGTGAACAGATGGCTGGGGTCAGAGAGCGTACTGCCATTGACGTTCCAACATCTCATTCTACCTGAAACACATCCACCACATACAGGTAATTCATTTCATATACGTTTAAGGTAATGATAAGACAAAAAAAAAAAAAAATATTTATGCGCAGAAAGATACAGTGTACCAAAAAAGCCCTTAAACAAAAAAGTAAATGTACGACAAAAGACTTGCCGTTAGTGTACTGCCGGTTACAGACATTCAATTTTCCGGCAAAAGTGCAATTATAAAAAGGCTTAAGCATAAAGAACTTTTTTTTAAAGAAGTACTCGAATAAAACTCGCCCAAAAATAGTAATAAGAAAAAAAATGTAGAAATAACGGCGAGTGTTAGTTGACAGTGCCGTTTAGAAGTATAGCTTTTTAGTAACGTCCACTCTATTTTTTTAAATGTTTCCGCAAAGTAACACCACCATCAATGAAATAAAAAAGATGTAGTGACGTATACAATTTATTGCTTCCAAAATAAAAAAAAATTCCCCAAATATATGTAGGTAGTGTATAAACTTTCGGACTTCAATAAATTATTATTAATCGATCTTGATTATATGATTCACCTTTTTTAAATGAAGATACAAACTTATTAAAAAAAAAGTGGTGTGTATTTTGCTTTACTGCTGTGAAGTAAAGGTTTCATATATTTAAAAATAAATTGTGTCTGGCAGCTTTTTGGATTATGGTGTATTGATTCCGAAATTTATTGACGGAATGTCTAAAATGTTCTTTAAATCTTCTCAGATTTATTAGAACTACAGCCTTTACCGGTGACATCCCTCGGGAACCCTTCCTACGAGATGCTATACAACTTCAGTCATTTCAATCCGATACAAACGCAGATATTCCACTGTTTGTACCACACTGACCATAATGTACTGTTGGGGGCACCGACCGGTTCAGGGAAGACCATCGTCGCTGAGATCGCCATGTTCAGAGTTTTCAACCAATATCCAGGATGCAAGGTAGATATTTAATATCCATTATAGTTATACAGGCTGAATGTTTAAACATTAGCAATATTTATGTGGGATGCTCTGCATTCGATTCGTGCAAGTGTCTGTCAACAAACTAATTTAAAGCGCCATCTATTCGAGACTGATGAAACTTACAATTAATAACAATAATCAACATTGACAATCATTGGATTTGTAATTAAAAAATATTGAAACCATTAATGGAAATATAAATCATTCTACCTCTTTAGTTGAACCAAAATACATAAATTTCAACGTGATGAAGATTGGTTGAGTAGGTTTACGAGTTCATTGTGGACAAACACCATGACATTGGATTTATATATAGTAATATCCACGAAGGCAACTTCTATTCCCTCCATGCATAACTTGCGCCCACAACATACACACCGCAACACCGTGAAGTGCGTGTAGTTGCAAATGTTTATGTTACTTTTCCTTGTGTCTCAACTTACGTATTTTCTTCCTATGGTTGAGCATATCCAAAACAATTCAGCCCACATCTATCCTTTTTAAATCGTCCAAAGTGAGGATGAAGAAGCCACATAATATAGAAGTAGACATGTGTACAAGAAAAAAACTCCTATTCCAGGTCGTATATATAGCACCATTGAAGGCACTTGTGAAAGAGCGAATAAAGGATTGGAAGATAAGGCTCGAAGAGCAATTAGGCAAAAAAGTTGTCGAATTAACAGGTATTGTTTCGAAAATTTACTCTAATACAATCTACAAAATTAAATAGACTCACTATCACACATTAGACTACAGTAATATTCACACCTTATAATGATATTTCTGTTCGCACTCGCTCCAATATTCAAAGTAAAAAAAAATTGAATACACGCTTACATATCATAAAAAAAGAGGGTGGAAATTTCTGGAAGGCTGAGATTTCCGAGATACGACAAAATTCGAGACGGGAATATTTTTAGAATTCTATTGTTGGAGTTCCCACGATCGATGATTTGTGAATTGTTTATTTGTAACGAGTTCACATAAAATGCGTAGAGTATCAAAAGACGAGACATTTTAGTAATCGTTTTATTATTAACTGGATATATTAATTTGGAATATCTTGCACATGTTTTTATTATGTTTAATTATTGTGGCAAATAATGATTTGTATTGAAAACTTAAATTAAATTAGTCCAGGGTATTTATGAGGCTTTTTTTTCGTAGGTGATGTTTCACCCGATATTCACGCCATAAGAAATTCTCACGTAATAGTAACGACGCCAGAGAAATGGGACGGTATAAGTCGTTCGTGGCAAACGAGAAACTACGTACGCGACGTTGCTCTTATTGTTATCGATGAAATACATTTACTTGGAGAGGATAGGGGTCCTGTATTGGAAGTTATAGTTTCCAGGTATTTTTAACTCTAAAAACTATAATAAATAAATTACGTAATGAAAAAAAAAACGCCATTTTTTTAATAACTGCATATTTAATTTATGCAAAAAAAAGTTTAAGACAAGTCACTGAGCGACTAAGTATACATTATTAGTTATTCATCAGGTTCTATAATGAGATTTCAAAACTTTACCGACTTTTCTTACTTACCTTAAAGATTAGGGGTTATCCATAAATTACGTCTTAATTTAATCGGTTAGAAAGGAGTCAACAAATTCTGATTAGGCGGACGAGTTGACGAGATGAGACGAGTAATAAACTTAGTGACGTAACGTATATAAAGATAAAGTCTTAAAGCTCAATTATTATATTCATAATATTAAATTCATAAATATTTCAATATAGATTTTGTCAGTATGTTTTTTATTCAGTTATTTGTAAATTGTACAGTGGATAATATTAGACACACTATAAGATCACACATATAACACCACACCACTTGAGACAATTCATGAAATTTGTGTGACATAATATATGCCTCCTATCCACTTCTGATGAATGATGTAAACAATGTTTGGAAATTATTTCCATGAATATCAGTTAAAAACGATTATGATGAACAACTTATATGGTTTTAATTGAAGATATGCAATTAATTAACTAGATCGACTTTTTTACCAGCCATTAGCGAACATTTTCCGAACTGATAGTAGTATTTTAAAGTACATAAATTTCTACTCAGGATCTAAAGTAAATAAAGTATTTTTTATTGTTTATATCGAAGAGATCTGCTAAATGAAATCAGGCGTAAATTATTGTTTGCATAATATGGAAACTCAAACTTTATATTCTTCTGTATAAATAGTATTGGATCTAGAAGTATTTATGGGAATCGCATGCCTTTATTACAGAACAAATTTTATCGAATCGCATACATCGCGACGTTTACGCATTATTGGCTTATCAACTGCTTTGGCAAATGCTAAGGATTTAGCCAACTGGCTTAATATTGGCGAAATGGGACTTTACAACTTTAGACCTTCAGTCCGTCCGGTACCGTTGGAGGTAAATTCATATTTCAATACATATTTATACTATTATTTAAAAAAAAGTATAATTTATTTGTTTGTAGGATCTGCAAATCTTACTCTAATAATTCTTTCAGTTATATTGTAATTAATACGTGAACGATTGTCTTTAGTAAATCATTTGTTATGATTTATAAAACAGCTGTGTATCAGATGAGATTTTCCAGCCGCAAGCAACAATTCAGGAATCTTAATTTTAACACCCCCCCTCCTCCCCCCATTTAAATCTCTTTAGAGTTACCTTAAAATATTTTTAGTTTTAATCTACATTATATGAAGAACATCTGTGTAAAATGTTATACTTCTAGACCCACCGTTTTATACTATGAGTCGTTTATCAATACCATTTTATAATGTGCGTCGGTAAAAAGTAAATCTTAAAAGTTTTATTGATTAACTCTTTGGTTATAAATAATGAAATTGTTCGTATTTGCATTTAATCAATGAATAAATACTGAAAATGTAATAATAAATATTAATTGAATCAGGTTCACATATCAGGTCACCCCGGTAGACATTACTGTCCGCGTATGATGACTATGAACAAACCGGCGTTCCAAGCGATCCGCACGCACTCTCCGTGCGCGCCCGCACTCGTGTTCGTATCGAGTCGTCGACAAACCAGGTAAAATTTTATTCAATACTTTATACCTTAATTTATACAGTGGTGAGTAATATACCAGTAAGGTGAATAATTACTCCAAGGTATATTACTAATCTATATAATATAAGAGATAAGTTTGTGACTTTTTTTTTTCGAAATGACTACGTTGTTGACCCAGCAACGTCTTAACAGCTTCACCGTACTACTAAGGCGAGCGCTTAAGGCACTCAACCGACTTTATTTTGGCAACCAGCTCAAGGGTGCACGGCACACCTCGGCTTGGCTGTTGCCTGTTGCATGCAAAATCGCGACCTATCTTAGCTAACCTAGCTAACTATTCATATATGTATGAGTTGTTGAAACGTATTTGTGAACCAAGCGTACACGCCTCAACAACTCCTCCATATATTTATTATCGGAAAATTGAGAGTTTTTCAGTTCGATAAGGGAAAAAAAGTAAACCCTTCCACCTTCATGTGTAAGCGTGTAGGCGTGCACGTGTGTGGGGGTGATCGTGTAGTGTTGTAGCGGTGATGGATATTTGTGTGTCACCGTATCGCGCAAGAAAGTTTGTGACGTTGTAAGAGATAATCTCAGGAACTACTGGTCCGATATGAAAAATTATTTCAGTATTATATAACTTATCGAGTACGGTTATGGGATGTATATGTCGGCGCGGCGGGCAGAAAAATATAATAATATCCTCACTGAACCACCTACTATAATAATATCGTCATAATATACTAATATTATAAAGTTTGTGAGTTTGTGACGTTGTGAGTTTGTAACGTTGTAGGGGGTAATCTCAGGAACTACTGGTCCGATTAGAAAATTATTTCAGTATTATAAAATATTTATCGAGTATGGTTATAGGATGTATACCTTCACGCTAATACCAATAGGAGCGGAGCTCCAATGAACAATATTTCAAAATCGGGTTTTTTTTGTTTGAGAGTTTCCGCTGCGTGTTAACGTTAGGTCAAAGTAACTATTCATTGCGAACGAAGTCGCGGGTAGAGGCTAGTCATATATATATTAGATTTTTTTATTAAGTCGATTTTAATAAATTTTGCTCCGGGTTCGAGTTTTTCTCGGAAACAACCAGTATTTACAATTTTTTTCCAATATTTAAGTAACAAGAAATAAAAGTAAGAAAGTATATAATTAAAAAAATCTATTAAAGTTAATTTTGACGTTTTGATTGAAACTACTCATATTAATTGCCTAATTATTCTATATCTTAATTCTAATTGATCTTATAATCGGAATAGTCTTTTAGTCTTTAGAAACTATCTGGTCTTTTCTGTAGTTAACTTATTTGGAAAAATGCAAACTAAATTTACAAATTATTTGTATTCGTAATATTTATTTTTATTCACATATCCCTTGATGAAAAAAGAACATCCTTATTATACATCCTAAATTATACTTTGACCGCAACCGCTGTACTGCGTCATAGGTTGGCGAGAGGTGAAGCGGGGAGGGGCAGACTGTCTGTGTGACACGTACATGTGATAAAATATGTAAAAATGGGTTGTGAGTTATGCGTTAAGATATTATATTTTCAAGAATCAAAGAATCATTTTATTCATATTGGTTCTTTATTTGTACACTAGCCTCTGCCCGCGACTTCGTTCGCATTCTCAAATGGAAAAAACATACCGATTTTGAAACATTTTAAATCTGTGCTCCGCTCCTATTGGTCTTAGCGTGATGATATTATAGCCTATAACCATTCTCGATGAATGAGCTATATAACACTGAAAGAATTATTATTATTTATTATTATTAGAGAAGAATTATTAGTAGTTCCTGCCCTTACCCCCTACAACGTCACAACATCACAACGTCACAAACTCACAAACTTTACCTCTTTATAATATTAGTATAGATATCTAAAATTCATATTGGACAAAAACAAGTATTGGATATAGTAAATATACAGCTTAAAAAAAATGTGCTTTGATATCGTAAGATTATATGACACTACGAATCTCATGTGAGTTCATGCCCTTTCCTTCCTACTTTTCACCTTCCCGCGCATACCTAAGACGCGGTTTAGCGGTTGCAATCAGACCTATATCTTCCACTATAAATATAATGAGAATGTAAACCTAACCGGTGTTATTGCAAAAAAGTTAAATACTTGGTTTAAAAAAGGTTTCGTACGAAATGCACCGCGCTCGCCCGAAGCAAGATCGCGTTATATTTTTTTCGCAAGTGCGAGACAAAAGAGCAAGACGGCGAACATTCACCGAGAGATCTTTTTAAAGCAAGCGTTCAAAACGTGTTTACCTTATTTGTAATAACACCGAACGTGTCTATACTTTTTAGACTTTTATCAAAAAAAAATGTTGCAGGTGGCTAGAAATAAGTAATAAAGTACATTACAATTAGTACTAGAAATATCTGTCTGTTTATATGAACACGCATCACTTCTAAAATACGTACATTATAATAATTCTTTAAGAAAATCATAAAGCATATTTTCGAGTAAGATTTGGTCTTCGTTTCGTTAAAATCGGTTCGGTCCATCACAAGTTATTGTAATTTTAACGACGATGCGACTTAAATAGGAGAGAAAAGTAGACAAGTAAATGAACTGAATACATAATTCGCGGGCACAGCTAGTGGTAAATATAAATGAGACTAAATTGTAAAAGGTAAGTAGAGAAATGTTGAAATGTATCTCAAGGTTAACAGCGTTGGACCTCATCGCTTATCTCGCGGCAGAAGAGAACCCCAAACAATGGTTACACATGCAAGAGTCGGAAATGGAACAAATTCTATCGAACATAAGGGAGTCAAATCTGAAACTGACCCTTGCTTTTGGCATCGGTATACATCACGCCGGTTTACACGAAAGAGATAGAAACACTGTAGAGGAACTGTTCACCAATCAAAAAATACAGGTAACATAAAAAAATACTTCATATAATACCGACAAATGGTGAATACAGTAGTCTCACTTATCCGATACTATTCTATATTGAAAACCAGGGTTTTTTTTATTGGATTCTATAAAAACATTTATTTATATGACGTATCGTTTTTTCATTATTTCTAATGCAATTGTCAAGTAGGTAATAATATTACAAGTAGCCCCTTATTACAATTTTCCCGGGGAATTTATGTGGCATCTCTGAATCCATACTCTGTGTTTTCCATCTACTTCATTTGTGCACAGTAACCGAACTATTATATTACATAAGTTAATTAACACAAGACTGAATCTATACTAATATTATAAAAAGGTAAATTTTGTGACGTTGTAGAGGATCATCTCAGGAACTACTAGTCCGATTTGAAAAATTCTTTCAGCGTTATATAGCTCATTTGTCAAAGAAGGTTATAAGCTATATATCATCACGCTAAGGCTAATAGGAACGAATCGCCAATGAAGAATGTTTCAAAATCTGTTTTTTTGTTCCTCTTGAGAGCTTCTACTGCGTGTGAACGTTAGCCAAAAATAACTGTTCCACGCGAACGAAGTCGCGGGCAGAAGCTAGTAATATATAAAATACACTACATTAAAGGCTAAGCTCTCACCTGAAACGCTATATTTAACTTATTTATTATTTATTTTAACGGTGACATAATTTCCTTTTAACCAAAATGTAATAATAATATTATTCATTGGATAAATAAATCATTATAATTTTAAGATCTAAACAAAAATATTATTCATTAATCCACACTGCAAAATATCTGTCTGTAATGGATCGCTTTAGAATTAGGAGATTGAATTGAATGAATGCGTTGTTTGCATTAAAAATTTCAACTAGATGTTTAGGCAGAGACTGCTTTGACACACTTTTGTACTACAGTGTTTTAAACATGTGTCCAACACAGTTATTAATTTTACACACTGTTCGGTAAAACTCATGTTAAACGCGTGTTCATTTTCGTTTTTTTTTTTAATAAGACCGTTCGTATTTTATTCTAGGTGTTAATATGTACTGCCACTTTAGCCTGGGGTGTGAACTTCCCGGCTCATTTAGTTGTCATCAAAGGGACGGAATATTACGACGGAAAACAGAAGCGTTATGTTGACATGCCTATCACGGATGTTCTACAGATGATGGGCAGAGCTGGTAGACCTCAGGTATGTATTTAATCTATATATATAATAAAAATGAAGTGTCTGTATGTAACAGCGAAATAATTTTTTTTCACTGATTGGATATAAACGTATACACGCTACTGATAACAAAAATGCAATTTTTAAAATTTTTGTCGGTCTGTCTGTCTGTCTGTTTGTTCCGGGTAATCTCCGAAACGGCTGGACCGATTTTGACGGGAATTTCATTATCAGATAGCTAAAATTACTGCGGGTGACATAGACTACTCTAAATTAGACTAAGTGTTAACCGCGGCTTCGTCTGCAAAGTTATCTCCAAAACGGATACGGATGGACCGATTTGCATAAAACTTTCACCAATAGATAACAGATACCAAAATAAGTAATTTAGTACATTTTAATTTAGACTAGCTGTCAACTGTGGCTTCGCCCACAGTACTATCTCTAAAACGGTTAAACTGATCTTCAAGAAACTTTCATTGACAGATAGCTGACTTTATAAAAAGTAATTCAAGTAATTTTATTTTATACTAGCCGTTAACCGTGGCTTCGCCTGCAGTACTATCTCCAAAACGGTTTAACGGATCTTTACGAAACTTCAGTTGGCAGATAGCTGACCTCATAAAAAGTAATTCAAGTTATTTTAATTTAGACTAGCTCTTCACCGTGGCTTTGCCCGCAGTACTTTCTCTAAAAGGTTAGACCGATTTTCCGGGGACTTTCACTTTACCATATAACGAGTAATTGATGTTATTCTATTTTAGACTAGCTGCTACCCACGACTTTGACTGTATGAAATTTAGCAAGATTTCAACTCATTCTTTATTTTTAATTAGAGAAATAATTATCAACTAATTGATCACAATTCGACATCAGAATTATAAGTAACTTTGAAGATAGATAAGGTCTTCTTAATAAGATTTTAGACCATAAACGTATTACGTAAAGCCAATACAATTTCTGGCAGAACAGACAAGCGTTTATTTTTTGTATAGACACAAAATCGTCATTATAATTAGAAAGTAGTGTAAATGTAAATCTTTATGATAATATTTTAAGTTATTGTTTCATTAGTTTCTTACACAGTGTAAGTGAGCACTAAGATAATTATATGGTGAGTTAAAACCTCAAATATGTTGCTGATGGTAAACCTCACTAGACACATTGTTAGTATTTATATATCTATTGTATACATTACATGCTACTGTACGCCGCGTGCGTGTCGTACTTACAATTGTTTTTAAAGAGCATTTCTATAATTGTACATAGTCTTACAAGCTTATGATTCTTTAATATAATTTTTAAAAAAGCGTGCGGAGCCGCGGGTACAGCTAGTACCAAATAATTATATTCATATATCATATTTTAAACGCTTCGGAGGGTCTTTTATAGGTGGTAGAGCCACGCTGAAGCTATTATTGGTTTCAGTATGAATGGGTCGGGTCGTTCGGGGTAGCACCATCCTCTCACAGAAAACCGACGTGAAGTAACAGTGCTTGCATTGTTGCGTTTCGTTCGGTTAGTGAGAACGCCGGGCCTTATCTCCCTTATCCTCTCCTCTCCCTTCCCCTCTCCTCTAACCCCTCTCCCTTTTTCTTCATTCCCCTAACACAGGCTGGCAACGCACTTGCGACTCCTCTGGGGTAGCTAGTGTCTATAGACGGCAGTGAAAAAAAAAACCACGGTAATTAAACGCTACGAAATTTAATGCACGATGGCGCTACTCATACATTTTACAGGTCCTC
Source organism: Antheraea mylitta (assembly GCA_014332785.1). Classification (NCBI taxonomy): domain Eukaryota; kingdom Metazoa; phylum Arthropoda; class Insecta; order Lepidoptera; family Saturniidae; genus Antheraea; species Antheraea mylitta. Next base: position 8,085,220 of record JACEII010000023.1, read on the forward strand.
GTTTTATTTCCAGGCATGAGTGTTATAATTTTGTTTTTTTTTTTGTGTTTAGTCCAGCTGCATACTCAGCTCGGGAAAAAAATATTTTTTGTTTGTAACCCGATAAAGAATGTAGTTCGGAGAAGCTTTAAAAATCTGTTAGGCCAATAGCGTAGTCAGTTTGAAAAGAAAAATTAAAATCATGTTGATTGTTGATCATACTGATGTTTTTATTTTATACTCTTTTTAGGTAAATGTTAATCTATTTCTAAAATAAATCCTTCTAATTTTTAATGGTGTCGCTAGAGGCGTTGGTTTAAAAAAGAATTGTCTCCCATAAACATATAATGTATCAGGTTAGAGTCAGACTACCAGATTAGGCCCCCCTCGGCAGCGGCTCAAGCTTAGGTCCGTTCCCTCGGCGTGGAGCCCTTGAGTGTGCTGCTCGCGCGATAAAAGAGCACAAAATCATACATCACTGCGATAACATTACACATCACTCCCACACATGTACACGCATACACGCTTACATATGAAAGTGGAAGGGTTTTGTTTCTTTCTCTTATCGAACTGAAATAGTTTAGAAAATTATCCGATACAAAATATATATAAGAGTTGTTGAGGTATGTACGCTTGATTCACATATATCTTCCAACGACTCGTGTATGTATGAATAGTTAGCTTAGGTTAGGTTAGCTCACAAAAGTCGCGAATTGCACTTATCAGGCCACAGCCCAAGCTAACGTGTGCTGTGCACCCTTGAGCTAGTTGCGAAATAAAATCGGCTGAGTTTCCTAAGCGTTCGCCTTAGTAGTCCGGTGAAGCTGTTAAGACCTTGCTAGGTCAATAGTGTACTCAGATCGAGAAGAAAAAAATAAGATTAGAGTCAAACGTTAAGATATATAAAAAAATAATTAAAAAATATGTTATACATAGAAATTGTATTTACTTTTTTGTAATTTAACCTTAATAAATTGTACAGTACGACAACGAAGGTGTGGCTGTAGTGTTAGTTCACGACCAGAAGAAGAACTTCTACAAGAAGTTCTTATACGAACCGTTCCCCGTAGAATCTAGTTTGTTAGAAGTTCTGGCTGATCATTTGAACGCTGAAATAGTCGCCGGTAAGTTCTTACATACATTTCTTATAATCCTATTAACAACTACCTAATCCCGCATAATTAATTGGTTTTCGTGTTATTCCGTGAGAATTATTATCTCGACTAATCGTAAGCTAAATACTTATTACTTGTAATTCTGTGATTATTGAAACAGTCTTAAATATGAATTGATTTATTTGCATAAGAATTCATGCAAAGCTATGGATGACATTGTCTGATTTTGGTCGGCATTTCCATCAACTTTTAAAATGTGAAACAGTACTTACACTTACTTAATTACAATAGTTGGACATACGATATCGGTTCCCTTTTTTATATCATAGCAGGCAAACGAACAGGTGGGTCACCTAATGTTAAGTCACCACCATCGTCCATAGACACATGCAACACCAGTGGAGTCGCAAGTGCATTGCCAGCTTGAATTGGCGGGGGAGGGAGATAGAGAACGGGGAGTAGTGGAGAGGTGAGAAGAAAGATGGTCTTCCGGCGCTCTAACTGACCAAACGTAACGCAACAATGCAAGCACTGTTAATTCACGTCGGGTTTTCTGTGAGTTTTCATGGTTCTGTACGTTTTGAGTTTATACGTTACAAACAGACAAAAATACAAATATTTCCTCTTTATAATATTACTGCAGATGTGTATGTCAAAGTATTTATTTAATAAATAAAAAAGAATCTATATTTAATTATAGGTACGGTACAAACGAAACAAGATATTCTCGACTACTTGACGTGGACGTACTTCTTCCGTCGTTTGCTAAAGAATCCAACTTACTACAACCTTGAAAGTCTAGAGTCACAAGATGTCAATTATTACCTTTCGAATTTAGTTCAGATTTCGTTGGACGCATTGTCTATGGCCAATTGTGTGGAGATTGAAGAGGTAAGTAGTAAAATAGTTTTCCAAAAATAAACTCATTATGACAGTTCAGAAATACACAATATAGTATTTTTTATTGCAACAGTTTATCTGACGGTGGAAAACAAACTATTAGTCATTTTTTTATGAAAATCTCTTATTAAAAGTTATTTTTATTTATTTATTTTAATTTATTTAGCCTTTATTGTTGATACTAGTTAAAAGTTATAGAATATTATAAATATACGTAAATAGTTATGTTTTGGTATATAATAGAATTCAAAAGCCATCACCCAAGGTTATAACATTTTGTTTTTTTTTTATGTTTACTTTCGGTCTAGTATACGTATAATTTTTTAAAAGAGTAATAGATTTTCTATTTTAATCGCTACATTTAACATTTTATTGTAAATTTGTTTAATTAAAAAAACTACTTCCAAAACTTAAGAAATACATCAATAGAAAAAAATGTGTTGATATTATGAACAAATTTCTGAAATTTATTTTTTTTCGTTCTATGAAATTACTTTTTTAAAGAATAAACAAGTGGTTCTTAAACACGGATGTATAGTTTTAAGCGTATTTCGAATAACAGGATCAACGCACAATCCATTGTACATGGATGGGTCGTATCGCTTCATACTATTACCTCTCTTATAAAACGATGGCACATTTTACAAGCAATTTACACGGGAATATGAACGCGGATGATCTTTTACGTATTCTCGCTGACTCGGAAGAGTATGCCACATTACCCGTTAGACACAACGAGGACATACAAAACGGGTATGTCTTACCTACTATTATACTCTGAATATAACAATTATATTATAACTAAAAAGCTGTAGATACGTTAATTACATGATATTTTGACAAAACAAATGACACGATAACGCACACATACGTAAAGTAGTATTGTAACGCCACACTGTCTTAGATAAAATGTGGAAGTGGGATAACATTTTCTCAATATCGGTGGTGAAACAGAAATGGTTATATTTTGCTTAGATACGGGCGGATTGACGGACCGACGTCAAAAGTAAGCTACCTAGCCAAGTTTTAACAAGCCGCTGTCAAAGCGCTTATGATGTATTTACTGGTTTAGTTATAGTATCATTGGAATATGCAGATTAAGTGAACTAACTGTAATTTAATATACTTCTGGAAATATTAAGGATCTTTTTCGAGTGGCCGTAACTACGTTAAAATTGATCGTATAGCAGTGAAAAAAAGCAATTCGAAGCTGGAACTTTCTAGTTTTGGGATTTTATAATGAAAAGCAACATGTATCGAGAAATCCTAATAAGTTCAGTAAAAAAATTGTCAGTCTGATACGACCATTATTAACGAAGATACAGACAGCCTTTCGAAAAATGAAAAAAATCGAAAGAATTCCTTTTTTTTACCTTTAGGGTTTCCACTAGTCTATTGTCACTGAATATAATTCCTTCCTTGTTCTTATAGTGATTTGCGACCATATAATTTTACTTAACAACTCCTGACAAAGTAAAAAAAAATTAATGACCTTTAAAATAAACTCATAAATATATATACAAAGTGTTTATAAATTATCTAAATTCATTTTCTAGCGAACTTTCCAAACTTTGCCGGTTACCAGTGGACGCTCTCTCACTAGATTCCTCGAATGTGAAAGCGTTCCTGTTGCTTCAAGCTCATATGTCCCGACTACCTCTACCCAATACTGATTACTTGACCGATACTAAATCGGTTTTGGATCAGACGATCAGGATTTTGCAGGTAATGTATATCAATAAAATATATAAGATAGATGAAATAAAATAATCAAATCAATAAAATAAAATATAGTGTGCAAGTCAATAAAAATAAAGTGTCTGTTATGTCAAAGTAATAGCTTTCAATAAATGCATGTGAAAGTAAATGCAATACTTATAACAGAAAATAATTTAAATTTTTTTGCTCGCACTAATGTCCGAAATAATCGGACCGATTCTGACGCAGAGATGGGCGTAAACGATAACTTTTGTAATCAGATTTGAATCTGATTGAAAGTAATCATGATTACATCAATCCGGATTACATTTAATCATTATTGTTGTGTTTTTAAACGTGTTGGTGTAGCTGATAAAGCAAATTTTTAGGAAATAAAATTCTCGAGTCTAGAAATAAGACCAAGATTGTCTGGCATATAACAAATAAAGAATTAGAAAAAAATAAAATAAATGATAACTCATTTAATCTGAGTGTCGACGTTTCTATTGTATTGGCTATTTAGGATTGTTTGTTACTATTTTAGTTTATATCATGTTTATTTTTATAGTGTTTTGATATAGTTTTTCTATCACATTACGCATGCTGTGGCAGCTTTTAAAGGCCAATGTGCCAATATGTACATTGTTCATGTATCAGGTGACTGTTTAGATAGTAGCAATATTTATGGAAGACACTATACACTCAATTTTCGTTCTAAATCAATTAAAAAATAGATGATTAATATTTGAAATACAAAAAGAAAAATACAAAAAAATATACACAATACTCTGTCTGTTAAAGCACAGTGTCAATGAACGTCGGATAATTTCACTTTCATTTGAAAAGGAAGTGGGAACATCTGAAACAAAAGACAAAAGGGTTTATTGCCGGTTTTATTATCGAAAGCTATTAACTCTGGATCGCCCATTGTCGCTTTGGCATCGGTCATTGCACTTAGGTTTATTATTTTATTTATATTTTTACTAAAAAACTTTAACTTAGGTTTTTTTTCTTAGTTGTTTATTAGTATTTGTTTTAATATTATCATTTTATATATTAAATGTGACCGTGAAGTGTGATCCCAGAATACTGCAAGTATCTAACCTTTCACCTGGTATAGTATCAACTCATATGTGCTATATTGGTCACTAACTGTCCTTTAATAAATAAATAAAACCAAATTCCAGGCAATGATAGATACATCCGCTGAAAACGGTTGGTTATCCGTTTGTGTCTCCTCCCAAATGTTGATGCAATCGATAGTCCAAGCTCGTTGGCCGACAGACTCACCCCTTACGACTCTCCCACACGTCGACTCCCAACACCTGTATATGTTCTCACAAATGACCAAGGATACCAACAAACCTTGTACAATGTTGAACGGGTTAAAAGTTGCGTGTATGAAGAATTACGAGCTATTAGCGAAGTACTTGAGAAGGGAGTTCGAAGAGAATCAAATCGAACAAATATACAAGGTAAAGCCATTATAAATTGATCTTCTTTATCTATAAATAATTATAATAAGAATGTAAATCTAACGTGTCTGTAGTTTTTTTTGTGGAAAAAAAATGTTACAGGTATCTTGGAATAAAATACATTTCAATTGTTTTTAGAAATGTTTGTCTGTTTATTTGTATAAACGCGCATCACTGTTAAAGCACGTCGTTCACGAGAAAACATCACCAAGAAGTTGTAGTCCGGTGAAGCTGTTAAAACCTTGCTGTGTCAATAGCGTAGTCAGTTTGAAAAAACGTCACCAAGAAAGTCATAAAGTATATTCTCGAGTAACATTTACTCTTAGTTTCTTTAAAATTAGTTCACTCTATCAAAATTTATCGTCATTTTAATGACGAAGCGACTTAAGTAAGAGAGAAAAGTAGATAATTAATACATGCAGATGAGCTTATTAGGCCTTATTTGTTATTTGCTAAAAAATACTATATACTATATAAGTGTGTACTATATAGGTGTCAATCAAATTGTTTAGATTTCTTTCATACATATTTAGTCCTTTATGTAGAAAAAAATCACGATATCTTTCATTGAACATTTTAAAAATTACGATTTTTATAAACATTACGTGTTTAGTGTATTTTCTTGTCGTGGAGTAACGGGACAAGCAGTGTAGTACGCATAAGCAGGAAAACGCAGACAAAGTCACTCGTATAAGCTATGTATATATAAAGTAACTGACTCGGTCACGCGTTACTGTGGCTCAGTTATTATATGATGAATTAAAATTATGCTAAAGTATTTACATGACGTCATCTATGAGATGTTTATAATGGTCGGTCCTACAATTTTCTGTCAACAAAGTAATTTAAAGCGCCATCTGTTCGAGACTGATGAAAATTACAATTAATAACAATAATCAACATTGACAATCATTTAATTTAAAAAATATGTATACATCATCACGCTAAGACCAATAGGAGCGGAGCACTACTGAAGAATGTTTTAAAATCGTTTTTATTTTCTTTTTGAGAGCTTCCGCTGCGTGTTACCGTTAGCCTAAAAGTAACTATTTCACGCGGAGGAAGTCGCGGAAACAGCTAGTTATACATAAATTGTAACTTTTTTTTTCGAAATGACTACGCTATTGACCCAGCAAGGTCTTAACAGCTTCACCGGACTACTAAAGACACGTTTCTAACTACAGTTGTGTCCTATAGATAACGCTGTAGTAGATATTTATCTTATTTTTCCGACCAAATTTTTTACTGTTAAGACCTTTGCTGGGTCAATAGCGTAGACATTTCGAAAAAAAAAAAGCTTCACTGGACTACTAAGGCGAGTGCTTAAGGCACTCAGCCGATTTTATTTTGGAACCAGCTCAAGGGTGCACGGCACACATCGGCTTGGCTGTTGCCTGTTACATGCAAAATCGCGACCTATCTTAGCTAATCTAGCTAACTATTCATATGTGTATGAGTTGTTGAAATGTATATGTGTACCAAGCATATACGCCTCAACAACTCCTCCATATATTTATTATCGGAAAATTGGGAGTTTTTCAGTTCGGTAAGGGAAAAAAGTAAACCCTTCCGCTTTAATGTGTAAGCATGTAGGCGTGCACGTGTGTGGGGGTGATCGTGTAGTGTTGTAGCGGTGATGTATATTTGTGTGTCACCGTATCGCGCAAGCAACGCACTCAAGGGCTCCCTACCGAGGGATCGAACTTAGACTTCAGCCGCTGCCGTGGGAGGCCTAGTCGGCTAATTGTAACTTTCATAAATATAAATTGAGCAGGTTCGGAGTTCATCGTGAACAAACATCATGACATTGGATTTTTATATATTTAGATATCCATATATTTTTAGACGATATGCGATATGCCAACTCTGGATATAAAACTGAAAGTTCGCGGTTTATGGTTCGATGCCGATTATGAACAAGACAAACAAATAGTACAGCCGATGTTACGAGACACGTGGCTACCTCTTCACGCTGAACAAGTAACCGAACTATACTTTATACGAACTATAATAATTCTAGTTTAGTTATAATTATAATAAAGAATATATTTTGAACAAGTAATAAAAAAATGGAATGCCCCATATAAAGTACGAATGTTGTGTGTTTGTTTTGTTATTACTGATTTCTTTTCTTCTTCGTAATGTGTATTACATTAGTTAATTAAGATCATGTGTACGTTTTGTTGTTACAGTCTATATCTTCAGGAATACACATTAGTAAATTAAGATCATACGTTTGTTTTCTTATTACTGTCTCTCTCTTCAGAAATACACATTAGTAATCTAAGATCGTGTATTTGTTTTGTTATTACTTACTGTCTCTCTCTTCAGGGATACACATAAGTAAATTATTATCATGTATACGTTTTGTTATTACTGTTGTCTCTCTCTTCAGGAATACACATTAGTAAATTAAGATCATATATTCGTTGTTATTACTGATGTCTCTCTCATCAGGAATACGCATTAGTAAATTAAGATCATATATTCGTTTTGTTATTACTGATGTCTCTCTCATCAGGAATACACACTAGTAATGGAGATGCATCGTCGTGGTGGGAACCCGAATAACGTGATATGTCCTCGGTTCCCACGCGGTAAGAACGAAGGCTGGTTTGTGACACTCGGAACCGTCGATACAAGGGAACTACACGCATTAAAGCGAATACATCCTAAAGGCAATTCACAGCTCACTTTTTACACACCTTCACAGAGAGGTAGGTTATCATTAAGACTTTTTATAGCGTTTCATTACAATTTCAGCTGAAGTTAAATAGCGGTATGGTCATATATGGTAGACATTCTAAATTGGGATTGATTCTTAAATGCAGTTGCTGGAACACAGCAACATATATTTAGGAACAAATTTTCAGCTTAAGAGTGGTAGCGGAATACGGAATTAGAAAAAGTCCTATTTCCATGAAACTTCCGAACATGCTACCCGCTGATTCGAAGACTACAGATAATGTATTTCGATGATCTATTACTTATATAATTATTATACCAGGGCTACCGAGCCTAGTTTGGTTCTTTAAAAAACTATTTTAAATTAAAATAAACTGTTAGGTTTGCCTCACAAATTTAGCATTTTTCCCCCAAAAAAAAATTAAATAAAAAAAGACATTTTGTTGCTGTCACTTGGATTCGAACTGGGGTTAGACGCATTTTCGAAGCAACCGATTTCCATCTGAGCTATTCTTGTTTTGACAGCGGCAGCGAAATTTATCTTTATATTCCAGCTATATTTTTTTCATTACCTGAAAACTCCGTTAAATAAGTTTTCTATGAATTAATTTTAACTAGATCGATTTATCGCCTCCGAAACCACCTACTTACTAAGTTTCATGGAAATCGCTGACACCGTTAACGAGATCCTGAATATATAACAATATAAAAATATACAAGAATTGATCGTTTAAAGGTATTAGATAAAACTATTCAATGCAAATTCTAAGCGGCCGGTAACAGAGTCACAATACAGGAAGAGAATCGATAATGTTGTTCGAAATGTGTGTAAATAATCAAAGACTAAAATTGTCTACGAAGAAATAGATTTTTTATATCTGTGCTTTTTATCTATGTATTTTTCCTTTCTTTTGTGCGATGTAGGGGTAGTATGAATGAACTTTTTAATTGAAATCTATTAAGTTTTAATTTGATTTCTAAAAAATATATAGATTAGGATGTTTTAATAAGAAAAAAAAAACCATGATAATACAGAAAAATGTAAACACTTTCGATGCACTATTTTTAAAACACCTTAAAATATACCTCAAATATAACTCATAAATAAAGTTTTTCAAGGTCACTACTTATTAATATGCTCTCAGTATTATTAATTTATGCCAATATACATATATTTGACCCTTTTCGATATGGCAAATATAATAGCTATTTTCAATAAGTGATATTATTTGCTTTTTCCAGGTCGAGTTATATACACTGTATACATAATGAGTGATAGCTACATGGGACTCGATCAGCAATACGATTTACAGTTCGAAATCATGGACCCATTGCCTCAAGAGAACGTAGATAATATGGTATATGATGCAACGCAAAAAACTATCATTGAGTAAAGTTAAAAAATATTGTAATAAATATTTATACTAATTTACTTTGTATTCTTTACTATCAATTTGAAAATTAGTAAACATATGACTTATACTTATATGCATATTTTATTTTTCTTAAGCATTATAATTCGTCGACTTATGCCAAATAGGTTCATAAAATTACAGGCAATAAGTCTTCTTACCCACATCCCACCTAAACAAGGTCTCTTCCACTCTCCCTGTCAGATATCATATCAGCATTCATACCTTTTCTACAGATATCATTTTTCACACAATCTCCCCACAAATAATAAATATATAGAGTAATAAATTTACATAAGTAAATTGAAATTAATAACATAAAAAAAATCTAAAACAGTGGTACTCAACATTTTTTTTAACTGGTCACAAAAACGTTTCACTCCTGGTGTCGCGGGCCGCAAACTACAGTGAACGATGGTTATCCAATAAAATAAGGTTGGTATAACCCTTATATCATAAGAAACGTATTGCAGTAGGGTTATTTGGGATCTATCTAATTTATTCAGCGTGCTTATACTTTTTCCGATTGGCACGACATTTAAAACAATTGAAAATAAAGTGTAATAGGGTAAGCCAACTACAAAGATCAAGCGGACCGTAGGTCGAGTAATATAATACGGATCTAACTCAATATGATAAGAATGTAATTACCATTATCTATGTATCAATTACTGTTTCTATTAACAGATAACTTTACACTGGTGATCATGTTATTTAAATTCCTAGATGATATAAATCAGTTTTAATGCTGTTCATATGCAGTAAATGTCATCTGAATGATGACCTAATGTTAAGGACTGAGATAACAGAAAAACACTATTGCAGATAAGAAATAGTGCATCTTAATATCAATATCGGTATCCCAAATTTGTATATATAAAATAAAATGCGTAATATTTGTCCACCTGTTTCTATGAAATGATAACTCAGTAACAGAGAAATAAGTTACCGTAACGTGTGACTTAATTTTGACGTCTAATACGAATTGAATATCTTGATAACCTTTAGTATGGCATTGGTGAGTTCTTCGATGTTCACATAAATTGCTACGAGTTCCGATCGGGCGCTCAACGTGAGCGGTTGTCCCTCGTGCTGCGCGTTTCGATTTCGATACTCGTGATTTAGTGACGCCTGTTATTACTTCGGGAGTGTTCGTCATTGTTCCGATCGGGCACACGTGCACGCACACCTGCATTTTTTTCCCAGAAATTGAGTGAGACCTTTCCATTGTATTTATTTATTGCTTTATTTAATTCCTAGTATAATTATTTGTTTACTCAGTTGTTTATCTATTCATTTACGTAGTTCTTTAGTAATTCCTTTATACATTTATTTACTATTCAATTATTTATTTAATTAACTATCTATTTACTTATTTGTTTTCTATTTACATATTTTATTTACTTGTATATATATTACATAAGTGGATAGTCCCGTAGCTTACCGTTTGGCATGCCCCCTGCCCTTCAGGCAGGGAGGTTGGTTCGGGGCGCCCACTCCTCCCTTAGGTCATCAACATGGAACAAGCAGCTCATTTTAGAGATTTTCTCCTACGACAGGGCCCAAACGCGGATATCGTTGCTAGTTTCGATAACTATGTAGCGTTATTCGGCGAAACTACGCAGTACGTGCCCCGTGTGGCAACTGCAAATTCTTACGCGACTCTCTTGTCGCAATCGCCGTCTGACGTCCGAGATAGAGGCCTAATAGAGGCCCCAATACCGAGCTCCAGCTCGGAGGCCGGCTCCGAGATGGAGCTCGACGTAGCGGCGTCCACCGAGCCGCCTGCGACCGATAACGCGCCCGCGATTTCCGCGCCTTCAGCGCAAAACATAGATAATGACGGATATAAAACCGTCACTTACATTAGACGCCGCGGTTCGCGTTCGTCAGATTCTGACTCGGGTTCCACACCCCCCGAAAAGTTAGTTAATATAAATGGCGCCCGGGTGCCAGCACCGACTACACCGTCAGTCTCTAAACCACGCGTGGGCGGACCTAGCTCCGTCTCTGTCGCTCCTTCCCAACCTACGGGTTCCACAGTTAGGAAACAGCGCCCCCCGCCTCCTGTCACGATCCAAGACAAGTCCCAGTGGACTTCTATCTCGAATCGACTTAAGACACGTTCAATTAAGTATACATCCGCCCTGAGTACTCCGGCGGGCATTCAAGTTAAATGTCCCACCTCTACCGACCATTGTGCGCTAACAAAATTCCTTAGAGAATCAAAGTTATCCTATTTCACTTTTGCACTCGAGGAGGAACGCCTCCTCCGCGTAGTGCTTCGCCGCGTCCCGGCCGAGATCTCGGTCGATGACGTCACCCTCTCCCTTAAGGAGAAGAATTTCCCCGTGCGTGAGGTACATCGGATGTACCATCCACGCACCCGCGCCCCGTACAACATGGTCTTAGTCCTCCTCGACCGCTCGCAGGAAGGCAAGGCCATCTTCAACCTCACATCGGTCTGCGATCTAAACGGCATCACCGTTGAGCCCCCACGCAAGATCCATACCCCGTCGCAGTGCCATAACTGCCAGTGTTATGGTCACTCGGCGAGGAATTGCCACCTCCGCCCCAGGTGCGTCAAGTGCCTGGGAGACCATGCCACGAAGGAGTGCGCGCGCACTCCTGGCACTCCCGATCCTCCCAGCTGTGTGCTCTGCGGTAACGCGGGTCACCCTGCGAATTATCGCGGCTGTCCCCGCGCGCCGCGCACACAGCGCCCCCGTCAGGCGAGGCAGGCGCCCAGGGCACCTGTAGCCGCCGCCCGCCCTGCGCCTCCACCTCTCATGTCCGTGGAGGCCTTCCCGGGCCTGCCGGGCGCCTCCCGAGCCCCGGTAGCGCCTGCGCCCACGACCTCACCGTGCTCGCCACCCTCTGTACCGCGCGCGGCTCAACCCGGGCGGGCCCCTATGGCCCCCTGGGCACCCCGACCTCAACCTCAGGCTTCTTCTAAGCCTCAGGCGCCGCTGCCACAGGCGGCGTATGCTTCATCATCCTCTCTCTCGGGTAAATTCGACTGGATGAAGCATTTACTCCGTGAACACGACATGAAGGAGGTCCTCGCCTTCTACGCCATCGTCGAGGTAGAAGAGGAGCTAGGTCTCCTCACTGCTCTAGCGCGCTTCCCGGCTATCGGAGCCACCATTCAGCGCATCGCCCGGTCACCCTCTTTTAAATAAGTCTTAAAATTCACGAGTCTTAATAAAGTAAAACCACGCGGTCTATGTCTCTCGTTTTTCAATGCGAGATCCCTTCGGTCACAGCGCGATCTAGTAGCTGACTTTTTGCGCGATAGACAGATTGACGTTTTCCTCATCCAGGAAACGATGTTAAAACCGAGTATGCGTAATCCGAGAATCGCGAATTACTGTATAGTCAGGAACGACCGTGTCACCCGCGGGGGTGGCACGTTAATCTATTTTAGGCGTTCGTTGTACTGCATGCCGTTAGATCCGCCCGCGCTAACCAATATGGAAGTGTCAGTGTGTAAATTAGGTATGACCGATCACTCGAATATTATTTTAGTTTCCGCGTATTTGCCACCAAACAAAGAATTGCTAAGATCCGATTTGCAGGCGCTACTTAATTTAGGAGATTCAGTTATTATAGCGGGGGACCTCAATAGCGGGAACGTTATCTGGAATAGTCCGTGTACCTCTCGTAACGGGAGAATACTCGACGAACTAGGTAGGGTTCTCGCTTTTGACGTCATAGCCCCTCTGGAACCCACGAACTATCAAGATCATTGCCGACCCACAGTATTAGATATAGCTCTCTTAAAAAATATCACGCTTCCTGTACGACTCATACAAGTCGTACACGAACTTGATTCAGATCATCGCCCGGTTGTATTACAGTTAGGTCACAATTCAGACTTCACCCCGCCGTCGGTTATGGTGGCTGATTACGCGAAACTCGTTCAATATTTTGAAGAAAATCCGTCGTCTAGTAGTTTAGACAGGATTCCGGACGTGTTGGTGTCTAAAGCCGACGCGGATTCGGCAATCGATTCCCTGGTTGATCATCTTCAGACCGCCGTCAGGGTGACCTCGAAAGAGGTACAAGTGGCGAACGATCGGCGTTTTATACTCCCTGACGACGTGAGAGCATTGATCACGGAAAAGAACGCCGCGACTCGAGCTTACGACGCTTACCCGTCTGTAGAGAATCGCAATCGTTTACGTTTGTTACGAAAAACAGTCAAGTCTCGTATTTCTGAGATCCGGGGCGACAGGTGGGACAGACCCTTGGAGGGTCTCCAGCCGTCTCACCTGTCGTACTGGACTCTAGCGCGTACTCTCAAATCAGATATGGTCACTCCAATGCCTCCTCTCGACAGAGGCCCTGGGTTGCCTCCCGCGTTCGATAGCATAGATAAAGCGGAATGCCTTGCCGCAAGCTTAGAGAAACAGTGTTCGCCAAACACTGATAACACTGACCCTTCCATCATAGAGTCTATCGAAACAGCCGTAGAGCATGCACTCGCGTCTCCTCCGGCGGATACCCTAACCTCGATAACGTTTGACGAAGTTTCGGCCGCCATCAAGCGTCTCAAGCCTAGGAAGTCCCCAGGTCCCGATGGGATCAGGAACGAGGTTCTGAAACTCCTTCCTGATCGCATCATAGCTCTATTGGTCTGCGTCTTCAATGCGGCCATGTCCCAGGGTCACTTTCCAGCCGTCTGGAAAAAGGCCGTAGTGATAGGTATTCACAAGCCCGGCAAGAAAGCTACGCTTCCCGTTAGCTATCGCCCCATTAGTCTGTTAGATACCTTAGGAAAACTTTACGAGCGGCTCCTTCTGAACCGTCTTCAGTTCTCGATTACAGATTTAAAATTAATACCACCTGAGCAGTTCGGATTTCGCGCCGAACACTCTAGCACGAATCAAGTACACCGCCTCACGGAGTACATTTTCTCTAAATTTAACGCCGATCCGAAACGTATACCGAAACGCACAATTGCAGTCTTCTTCGATATCGCCAAGGCCTTCGATAAGGTCTGGCACGGAGGGCTCATCCATAAATTATGTAAATCTCGCGTACCCGATAGGTTAATTCATATTATCCGCGATTATCTCACTGATAGGACATTCCGCTTCAGAGTGGATGGTGAACTATCTCTGCCCCATCCGATACGCTCAGGTGTGCCACAGGGCTCCATACTCTCGCCCTCGCTCTTCAATCTGTTCATCAGTGACCTACCTCGGTCTCGGGGGGTCGAGATAGGTTGTTACGCTGACGATACCGTTATTTACACTTCCGGCTGGCGGTCGGACTTTCTTAGGAAGCGCATTGAAAAAGCCGTTCATACTCTCGGTGAATGGTTTCGTCGATGGCGCATAGAAGTTAATCCCGATAAGAGTGCCGCAATACTCTTCGATCCCTCGAAACGCGTTAATAAATTTGAGCCCATCAGGCTGTACGGAGTCAATATCCCTTGGGCCGAAGAGGTCAAATATCTCGGTGTCACATTAGATAAACATTTAAAGTTCAATTCACATATAGACAGAGTGCGAAACAAAGCCGCTATGGTCTTGGGTCGCCTCCATCCGTTGCTTTGTCATAAGAGTAAGATGTCCCTCAGACACAAGCTCACTTTGTATAAGACGTGTATCCGTCCCGTGATGACATATAGCTGCCCCGTTTTTGCGCACATATCCAAAGATAACTTTCATAGGCTGCAGGTTCTCCAAAATCGTTTTTTACGTAAAGTGACCGGTGCTCCGTGGTACATTCGGAGAGTCGATCTCCATAGAGACCTAGAGATTCCTTCTATCTGGGCGTACGTAAAATCACTTACGATTAGCTATTTTGAAAAAGCCGCGAATCATCCCAGTCCGTTAGTGGTATCCGCCGCAAACTATGAACCCGTACCTAACGCTGCGCGTTATAAAAGACGTCCGCGATGCATTTTTACCGACCCTCCTGATTTAATCACGTCAGCGAACGATCAGTACCAGCCTGTCCCTCGAAACAGAGCGTGCTCACGTCCACGCCCGCGTAACCACAGATCACGCCGCCGTGGTCTGGGGGTTAATTTCGCTCCCGCACACCCGATTAGGCCTCCCACGGCAGCGGCTCAAGCCTAGGTTCGATTCCTCGGTAGGGAGCCCTTGAGTGCGTTGCTTGCGCGATACGATGACACACAAATATACATCACTGCTACAACACTACACGATCACCCCCACACACGTGCACGCCTACACGTTTACACATGAAAGTGGAAGGGTTTTCTTTTTTCCCTTATCGAATTGAAAAACTCTCAATTTTCCGATAATAAATATATGCAGGAGTTGTTGAGGCGTGTATGCTTGGTACACATATACGTTTCAACAACTCATACATATATGAATAGTTAGCTAGGTTAGCTAAGATAGGTCGCGATTTTGCATGCAACAGGCAACAGCCAAGCCGAGGTGTGCCGTGCACCCTTGAGCTGGTTGCCAAAATAAAATCGGCTGAGTGCCTTAAGCGCTCGCCTTAGTAGTCCGGTGAAGCTGTTAAGACCCTGATGGGTCAATAGCGTAGACATTTCGAAAAAAAAAAAAAATAAATAAATAAATTGCTACAATATAATTTAGAGAGATACTCTTTTTTTCTTGGTAATTGCATTGAACGCAGATTCATTCATTACTTTATCCAGTTTACCATAATTGGCAACATCACATAATTTTTTGTAAAATGTTGTCTAGATAAATATAATATTCAAATATCTTTACATTCTATGAACAGTGGAAAATATAAACACAATGAATAGTAATGCAACAAGATCTGTATTCACAATATATCACAAAAGCAGGTTTTACATTTAGTTTCACATATAACAATACCGCAAAAACATTA
Source organism: Antheraea mylitta (assembly GCA_014332785.1). Lineage (NCBI taxonomy): Eukaryota > Metazoa > Arthropoda > Insecta > Lepidoptera > Saturniidae > Antheraea > Antheraea mylitta. The sequence goes on from JACEII010000023.1 coordinate 8,101,330, forward strand.
GCATATATTGTTAAATCGTTAACATTACAATCAAGTTACCAAGGCAACATGAAAAAGTTTCACAACTATTTTGTAGCCATATTTTCGTTTCTCAACCCCAGATACACGAAGATCTTGGAAAAATCTCAATTATTACACAATGGCAAGACATTCTTAGAAAAATCTTCAGTTTTATTTTGTTTATATATCCCATGTGATCTTGCAGAGCTTGGGAAAACAAATTGTAGTTACTGTTAAACTATTACTGTACTTCAGTACCTAACACCCTGAACATAATAATATATACTATATATTGAATATCATATATCATTACATAATATACAACAATATCCTCTACTGTGTCTATCTGTTTGTGATAAACTCAAAACTTACTAAATGAATTGTCATGCGGATTGCACCAATGTATAAAGTGATTCATGAGAAAAATACTGGTATATAATTTGTCAAGAATTATTTTATAATCAGGGCAGGACAACATCTGCTGGACCCACTAATATTAAACAAAAAGATTCTTATAAATAATCCTGTACTTTTTAAATGTCTAGGACTAGCATAAGGTTAGTGGATATTAAATTATGATGTATGTTTTGAGATTTCATTAATATTTCTTGATTTTATCTATGGTTGTAATTACAGGCAGGAAATTATGCATAAAAACTATCTTGTAGAATTGAAAAAAGATTAAATTAATGACCATTTATTTTAAAAGCAACTACAATTAGAAAAATATTACATTTATTAATTATAAATCACATTGATGCTTAGAACTATATGCCCATAATAAATCATAAATAGTCAATTTTTTATATGAATATGTAGGTAACAATAGCCTATGATTGACATCCTTTTGTTATAGAAATAGGCATACATGAAGCCATTGCTATATTTTTTTTCAACGATAATTAATTTGAATGCTTTGCTAAGTCAGAACATTTGTAAAACTAAATCAAAACTTTAAATTTGGCCTCAAAAAACTCATAGGGTTCAGGTGGCTTTGCTACAATAGCTCTAATAGTTGTTAAAGATAAATTTACATTAGTACCAATTTTTGCTAAGTATAGTCAAACTTTTGTATCATAATTTTACTCAATACACTCTCAAACAATGTCATACATTGTTGGAGTGCCAACTTTATGTTATTTTCTCTTTTTTTGTTCATATTCAATAGCCCTAGCTTCAGAAACTAATTGTCTCTCTCTTGTAAGTATACCATTCAACTGCTCTGCAAATGCATCAAAGGAAAATTTACTTTCAAATCTCTTTAACCCAGCATCTCCTAACTTTTCAACTAATTCTGGGTTAATAATTAATTTAGTCATGGCATCAGCAAAGGATTTACTATTTGGCTCACATAGAAATCCAGTAACTTCATTCACTACAGTTTCTGTGGGGCCACCGCTGTTCACAGCAATAACTGGTTTCTTGAAATACATTGCTTCTAATGGTACGATTCCAAAATGTTCATTTGATGGAGTGTATACTAATGCTTTACAATTGTATAACAGAGACACCTTCTCTTCATCTTTTGGTGACTTCATGAATGTTACTTTTTCTTCAATATCAAGTTCAGCAGCTAAATCGGTCAATTCAATATAATGCTCCATATTTTCCAGATTTATTGGATCAAAACCACCAGCCATTATTAAATGAACCTTGTTCCAATCTTCTTCACACAAAATGTGTTTTAAATGTTCTAAAGCTCTTAAGGCCAACTGCAAATTCTTCTTTCTCTCATATCTATTGATTGAAAGAAATACAAATTTGTCTGGTCCCACTGGTACTACTTCTTTTAAAGGTTTTGGGGTGGTCATCTTGAAGTAATCGGTATTAATTGATGGATAACAAATATCAGGTATTTCTCTAATACTATGGAATGCATCTTGGTATACTCTAGCAGTATATTTACTGTTCACTAATACTTTATCAGCCCGAGAAGTTGTAAATTCCTCCAACCAGTTCAAAGGAGCTCGATATAATTTTTTAAGAAAACTTCCTTCAGAAGATAGAAGTTTATCAGGGTGATGACAATAGAACACAACTCTGAACGGTCCTCTTGCCATTTTCAGAAATGGAACACATAATGAAATCAAGTCACAAAATACAAGTGTAGGTTCTTCAGAAGGAATAACGTACCACGCAAGATAAACAGCAGCGTATACCATTCGTAAGTAAGCACACGCCGCCTTAAATTTTCCAAAAATAGAACGTGGTATCCAATCGCCGACTACTGTTACCGGAAACGTACCATTACGTGTCTCAGCGAAACAATGCGTTGGATCATGGTGATTCGTGTAAAAAGAAATTTCGTGACCATTCTTTTTGAATGCCAACGCAGCGTCTACAACCAAGCGCTCCGCCCCACCGATACCCAGATCCGGGTGAAGAAATATTATTTTTACCATTTCAACGTTCAATTTATATCATTTTGCTCGGAAGTCAAAATACATGTAATGCAGAAAGTCTTTTCTACAAGGGTAAGCGACGTACACATAAAATTTGTGCGTAAATTATAAATGAATAAAAACAAACACGACGATCACAACACTATAGACGGAAACTGATTACCTATACGAATAATAGTCTGTGGAAACCACAGAATAATATTACTCCTAGCGGAACTCCTGGTGGAAACTAATAATGACTGATACAGTGTCGCCGTTTAAGAAATCAAAAAGTCTCCAGCGTCATTTAAAAAATCGCCAGATTTTGAAAAATACATAATTATAAAATCCACCAGAAGTCGCTAAATGTTTAATAATATTTCATGATAAAAAATACAATATTACGAACATTTCACTGAGATAAAACGAACAAAAGGCTTTAGTTGAATTAGTTATAACAACGTTTAGTCACGTTATACCTCTTCTTGATATTTTCATTCTGGTCGTCCGCGAGGCCCAGAATCGAACGTCATTCTGGTAAGCAAATTCCAAAAACAAGATCAGCAATTCATGTTGTTACCAGTAATTACAATTATTAGTACCAAAATACTTAAATTCAATATTCCAATAGTCTCTACATGAAAGATTGAAAAAAAAGGTCGCTACACATGTCCAAAAAACGCCAACAGTGGACTGATGAGTAGGACTGTTGATAAAATATCGATATATCGAAATATCGATATTTTTATCTTAAAATATCGATATTTTTTAGTAATATTTTTTGGGCGATATATCGATATTTTGATATTATAATTTGGATATCGGCGGTCGATATTTTTTTTTTATTCATAATCATTTTCTTAGCCTTATTCCACCTAGGTTGACTCGATACATTATATTTTTCTTTTCCAGTCTCCTCAGTCAGATATAATCTCAGAATTCACACCTATTACATATGTTATTTTTACATACTTTAAAACTATTCTAGTTATAAGTCTTTCATCTCTCTTTATGACATGCCTGTATCATGCTAACCTATTATTTCTCAACTTGTCTGTCACTGGTGATGTTTTCAATCTTTATCTGATATGTTTTTATTCTATCACTTCTAGTTACACCATACATCTTAAGAATTGCAGCTCTGCCGCGTACAGTTTTTTCTCATCCGTTTCTTTTGTAACCTAGCACTCAGATGCATGCAGTATGACTGTCTTATAACAATCTTATACGCCTTCCCTGTGAGTTTCAAGGGCATTCGTGGATCGCATAACCTGAACATCTTTCTCCATTTAGTGCATCCTGCAATTATCCTATTCCTTCCGTTATTGTCTACACTGCCACCTTTTGAATCAATGAATATGAAGCAGGCACGTAGTAATTGTAGTACCTAGTGAAACAGCTGAACATATGAAGTAAATAGTATTTTAAAAATCTCTTGCTGAAAAATATTCATTACCATCAGTCTGTAAGAGAGCCACTGCAGGGCTACAGACCTTTACCTGAAAGACGGTATGGACATAATCACCACACTAGCCCACAGCGTATTGGCAATTTCAAACTCTGAGAAAACCACAATTGTATGTTTTCTCACATAATACTACCAGAACATTTCTCAAGCTCAGGTTTTCTCACGGGGTTTTCCTTGACCGTCAGACGATACTGTTACCAATTTAAATTAGTAAGTGTACGCGAATTTTGTAAAATTCATTATTACACACCGTGGTTCGAACCCGCAGACATCGAAATGTTATTCTACTAGTGAAACTAGTAGACTACCACTATTTAAAAAACTTGGTAACTGATGGACTAAAAATTTGGTACACATAATTATCTTATTTAGATAAAGCAATAATGATGATGATTATCAATATGATTGAATGACATTTGTGGCTCTTAGAACTGTACTGTTATATTTTAAAACATATATGGTATAAACTGTACAAATATACTGGATTAATAACTGTAAATCAATGTTAAGTTGAATAACATTTTTTTAACATAGCCGATATATCGAAATATCGATGTTTTTTTCCAATATATCAAGGTCCGATATTGATATTTTCATAAATATCGATATATCGAAAATCCGATATTTTTAAAAATATCAACAGTCCTACTGATGAGTTATGTACCTGTACGACTAATAGTCTATGGAATAATGTGAGATGTCTGATCCATTACCCAGTATTGCCGTTTAAGAAAAAAGTCTCCAGACGTCAATTATAAATTCGCTAGTTTTTTCAAAATACATGATTAAAAAACCGCCAGAAGATGGTAAATATTTTAGGGTAGAAAATATGGTGAAAATACATATTACGAATATTTCACTGTGGTAAAATAAGCAAAAAGTTTCATATGGATCAGTTATAACCAGTTTTAGCCACACTATAACTTTTCTTGATGTTTCCCTTCCGTTCTATATTTTTTATTTTACTTTTATAAGTCTTTTTTAAAGAGATTTCCATTCCCACCAATAGATTTTGATATCAATGTCTACAATTTAACAATGAAACTAAGAAAGGAAGCTCTATCTCTCTCTTACTAGTAATTACACTTAAATTAGTACCAAAATATTTACCTATTTTCAATATTCAAATATTCGCTAGAATTCGCTAATATTAAGTCGCTAGATTAGAGACAAGCCGTTAAACATGTCCAAAATCCGTTAGATATAACGACAAGGTCGCTAAAGCAACAACAGTGCCATTACCATACCACAGAGTGCGTAGAGTATGTCTGTGGAATAGATTTTTATTTGTCTCTGCAAAAGATTAGCTCGGAATCTCGGATAGAGAACTAATTCCATCAATATTAACAAAAAACATCAATGTTAATTCCCTTAAAATAATCTTAAAATTAATCTTGATAGTATAATAAAATATTGGAAGAGCAACATTTCTTTATTCATATATAGATATATGTACTCTGGCTTAAACAAGAAGTACAAAACGACGCGTGACATTCTAAGAATACCTAATTATTATACTCTTTGCGTATTATTATTAATAAGCCACACTAGATGTCACTGATCAATGTAAAGTCAGTTAACAAAATAAAATTAATGGCATAGAGAACCTATGTACTATGTAGATAACAATAGTAGGTACACTGAAGAGTGAATAGGTCATCAAAGAGTACCTTTAACTTTAATATGAATATGTCATTTCCAAGGCTGTAAATAGCAAAATACTCATTCTTAACCCACAGTGATTGTAGACAATAAATTGTTGGGTTAATATTTATTTATTTTTAGTTAACATCGCAAAGTAATATGGACAGCTCCATTATAATTTACTTCAACACAAATCCTTCGTTAAAATTTTTTCAAAGCCACTAAATCATATTATAATGATATAGTAATTACCCATGCACGATTTAACGATTTTTTTCTTCCGAGGCCAAAGTAAGTCAGAAGTATACACAAAACTGCTTGCTACTACTAATGACTGACTTACATAACTGATCACTTTTAATGTCGGACTATAACTATAATTACATTCTTCCATATAACTTTATAGTTACAATACCTACTGTTTTACATAAGATCCAACAATAATGACCACTAACTATAGTGAGTGTTATTAATCTATCCCGACACTAAAAATTTTAAGACATTACTTATAAAAGACATTTGATACTTTTTAAATCTCTTTATACAATACTGATCTAAACTTGTACAAATTCTTTAAGTATTGCTCTTTTTTATGGCAAGTACACTGGCATATACTAACACTAGAATAACATGATCATTTTATACCATTTCATTTTAAATTCTTTTACACATCTGTAATAAGAACCTTTTTAATTTGCTATGATTTATAATAGTGGGATACTGTCATCATATAGCTTATTCTAAATTCTTTTTACAATAATAATTTTATTAAGATATCATTTGTTTGGCATCACCTCGCAATCTTTATCATTATTTCCTACAAGTCATTAGAATCTTTTTAATTTACACACTATATAATAACTATTAATAGGATAGCAAGTTACGATAGTAGGATTTTATCAAAATATAGTTATGAGTGATGCTTACTGTGATAAAATAAAATAAGTAGTAAAACTCACAGTTTATTTAAACTTGTAGTTAAATTACAGTAAAACTTATATTTTTTTTATATGCCACCATTAAGCAAAAACATAAGACACTAAAGTGTACATTCAAGCTAAATAAATTATACTGATTTACAATTCATCCTTTCTCTCAATTTTGACTAGATCCACATGGAATATAAGTGTTGCAGACTTTGGTATTTTCGGTGGTGCTCCTGCTTCCCCATAGGCTAACTCTGGAGGAATTACCAGTTTCCTCTGTTCACCTTCACACATTCCCATTAAACCCTGATCCCATCCCTTTATCACTTGCCCATGACCAAGAGTGAAAGTCAATGGAGTACCTCTCGAAATAGAACTATCAAACTCGGTCCCATCTTCCAAGGTACCCTAAAATACATATAAATCCTTATTACAGAAACAACAGTTGAAAAGAAAAAACAAATTATTATATGTTTGGCATCCAATCTTCTAGATTACTACTATAATTGTCAAATAGGTTTGCAAATTTCTTGTTATAATTTCAATATTCTAACAAGATGGTGAACCCGGTGTCTGAACTTTACAGGGAGTTTTTGTGACAACTCAGAATTCATGTTCCTTTGTATTATTTCTAATTAATTTCACTTGTTCAATTATAATACGTAAAATACCACCAATATTACAAAGTATGGAGTCAAATAACACACACAGACAAAAATCCATACACAATAGACAGAAATCCCACTAAAAATTCCTACTTTTCAATTTTCATTAGATTTTTTTAAGAAAACCTGGAGAATTAAACCAGGTATCAATTTGTATATATGCATTAGTTATATAAGCCATATATCTACAGTCTCATATAAACTTTTATTCATACAAATATAAGAGAAAAAGAATATTTTCTAGACAAGAGATCCTATGTATTTCAACTAGGCATAAAAATTTACCGTGTAGTGCATATGAAGTAAATCTCCCTTTTTACTTTTACTGAGGCAATCAGTTGGTCTCTTCTTAATTCCTATTTGCAATTTCTTCGACGTATTGGCTATAACAACATGTGATATTACATTCATAAAAACTATAATAAAGAGGAGGGCTTTACAGACAGTAATTAGTGTAGAGTTCATAATTTGCCGGCACGGGTTCCTAACGACAAATAGAATTGTTTTAAAGTTATTGTATTTACTCGTTCTGTGAAATATAATTATAAATTTTTCTTAAATCTTGTATTAATTATATTAAGTAGAATAATTCAAGGGACGTATTGATAACCTAACAAACGAAACACCAGAATAAAACTATTATATAGGGATGTTAAAAAATAATCGATTATTATTTTATTATAATCAATTTTTTATTATCGATGTTTATATGAATATTAATCGATTTAAAAAAATCGATTATATAAATTACGCATTTAAATCGATTTTCATAAACATCTATGCGACGGATGAAAAAAAACTCAACATAAGTTCATTATTGTTTACAATTGAAGAGTGAGCATAGTGAGATAATATACTTATAAAAATTTAAAATGTTTTCTAGCCGCAAAACATCCAAAAGCGGCTGGCGAAAGTATTTTATAACGAAAAAGAATAATACCACAGTAATATGCATGTCCTGTTTGATAGATTGAAGAATTTTGTAGTAAAACTACAAATTTAAAAAGAACATATAATAAAAACATCCCACTGCCTTACAAGTGACATGAGTTACTATATCTTATAATGATTGTTATGGTTCTTATGACAGCCAAATACCGCTCTCTGTAAAATTAAAAATTTCAATAAAAGAAGTCGGTTAACTAAAAAGGTCTGTCATGCGAGTACAATATACTTCAAGATGTTCACTAAAAATGTCTTATGGTAAACTCGACATCGAAAGTTTACAAAACTAAAAATTATTATTGAAATTATTCAATAAACATATTTTTCAATTTTAATGTTGTCAATCACACTATAATTAATATAAAAATTTAAAAGATAACTTCATTGTTTTGAATTTTAAAGTTAGAATTAATAATGTTGTCATTTTGTTAGGATGTTTATCATTTCATTTTTATTACGATATAATGTTTAATAGTACTGAAAATTTCTATGGTATTTGGTTTCTATATTCTTTACCTTAAAAGTTTAAAGGAACATTCACTTTTATTTTGTTTTGAACTGGTTATTTCTGATACGTATCATTTTATTTGATTTTTAATCTGATAAATTGTTATTTTGAATCTTTAGGCTTATTATAGGAACATGGAAAGCGCGTCTATTTTTAAATATTATAAAAAACGATTTTTCCAGAAATTGCTTATTAATTTTCAAAAAAATCGATTTTTGGCGACTCGATTATTATTGAAAAAAAGAAAAATCAATTCCTAATTTTTTTCCATTAATCTCACATCCCTACTATTATAGAATACAGATAATACAGGTAGATCGCAACACGGCCTTTTCCACAGACTATAATAGCAGTGTTACCGTTTAAGAAATCAAAAAGTCTCCAGAACTTAATTAAAAAGTAGCTAGATTTTTAAAAATACAAAAAAAAATCCGCCAGAAGTCGCTAAATATCTTATAATATTCAGTGGTAAAAAGTATGGTGAAAATACTATATTGCAAATACTTTACCATGATAAAACGAACAAAAGGCTTTAGTTGGATTAGTTATAGCAAGTTTTAGTCACGTTATAACTCTTCTTGCTGTTTTCATTCTGGTCGACCCCGAGACCGAACGTCATACTGGCATGGAAATTCCAAAAACATCAGCAATTCATGTTGTTACCGGTAATTACAATTAAACTAGTACCAAAATATTTAAATATTTTCAATATTCAATTAGTCGCTAGAAGTCGCTAGATTGAAAAAAAGTCGTTAAATATGTCCAAAATTCGCTAGATCTAGCGACAAAGTCGCTAAAACGGCAACAGTGATTAATAGGGACGAAATGATACATCGATATTTTAAAATTCTATAATCAATTATAAACAGTTAGATCCCTACAATTATACAAAAACGAATCCTATTATCCCATCATCTAAGCTTCTTATCAGTCGTAAAAATGTTAATTTTAAGACATCCACTTCTTAGTTTCTTGTTAGTACGTCTCAGGTTTTTCTTAGAAACTATGTAAAAAATAATTTCAGTCTCTCAAACTGTAAATTGAAATACAAGTTGTATTTATGATATAACACATTATACCATTTTGATACCCCATTATTCGATCTAGTAATCCAAAGGCAATTTATCATCTGGTTATATTGATATTGACATAGACAATAAAAGAGATCTAGAAAAAGCAGCTAGACAAATTTCAAGGAATGCTCTGATAAATTTATAATTCACTAGTGGGCTCGACGGATGTTATGTGATGTATTGTCAATGTTAGGGGCTTCAACACAAATATATGTTAAAATATCAATGTTTACGAACGATAGATTGGTGTTTTAAAACATTGATGTAGCATTTGTGTTCTCACGTGTGACTGAGAAAGCGAGCAGGTAGGGAATACAATAGATGGGGATAGATATAATACATTACGAAATATCATTCTCAAAACATAACGATGTTTTACGACGTAACGAACACGTGCAGAGTGATGAATCCTTATGTTTCATCATAAATATTAAGCCACCATAAAGGCAATAACCTCAATTATAAAACCTATCTAAAATGGTTAAGTAAAATAATAACAATAGTTGCTCAAAGCAAAAGACAGGGGCGGATCAAAAGTTTGCAAAAAAAAAACATAAATATAAATGTTAAAGTTAAAACATTGATGTATCCTTACGTGTGAATGACAAAGCGAGTGAGTAGGTAATATAATAGATGGTGGTACACATCAAAAAACATCGATTATAAAATATTATTCTTACAGAGTGATGTATCGTCGACGTTATTTATTATGATTAACGAGTTTAACATCGTTGTATAGTGTATATCCCTAGTTGTATATCTATATTCATATTAGGGATGAAAATCCTTCGCAATAAATATCGATTTTTAAGGTGTTTCAATTTGTTGTGTGTCTCATCAATTTGTGTTTAAATAATGACTGGAGTAGACATGCGCAAAACATGTCCGGGCGCGGACCGGACATGGAACGAT
>JACEII010000023.1:8136851-8198306 GCA_014332785.1 Antheraea mylitta
GGACATAGTTCCAGGAACTATTACGATCCGGAACTATACACCTCTAGACTGGAGATTTGATCATTTAAATTTTTTTTTTCCTTCGTTGACTTTTTTTTTATGTTATATATTATTTGTAGTGGGTTTCATGTTTATGTACCTAGAAAAACCGATTGATTCACGATGTTATAGTGTCAAAGAGCAATTCACTACATCGATTCGATGTTTATAATCAATAAAATTAATGGTACTCTATCTCTAAAATCAATATCAGATCGGCATCCCTAATTCATGCAATGTAAACTGTTTTGGATGTGTTTGTTTTGGTGAATTATTTACTAGAATTACTAGAAATGACGACGAAAAAGTTTCAGCTTGATAATTATAAAAGTTTTTTGTTAAATAGAAATTGTTGTTCTTCAAATTTAACAGAATACATAGAAAATTGTTTGGCCACTGAAGTGGAGTCAGCTAACCACACTTTTCACAAGATTATGGTACTTCGAATGTTGTAAACACATAAGAAATGATCTGAGTAATATACTTTTTTTAGAACTGACTACGCTATTGACCTATTAAGGTCTTAATAGATTCACCGGACTACTTCGGAGTTATAGCAAACGGTTTCATTACAGTTTATCGTTTTAGTACCTCTGTCTCATAGTTTTGGAGTAACTAAATATATGCTCGATAAAGAAACTTGTTTGTTCTCTTGAAAACAAAAATTAATGACATTTTTATAGGGGTTAATCAATAATTTATTCTTTGATGCATACATACATAGCATAATACAAGTTCTTATTATTTAGAAGAAAAATCAACATTTTGTTATTCAAAATTACCATAATTTTTAATACTGTGGCAAGATTCTTACAGAATTAAAATTCTTTTGAATTTAATTTTTTTACAAAATTTACAATTTTCCAGCAATAATTTCTTCCTCTACTTGTATATAGACATAGTGTTGTACAAAATGTTTTCATATAACTTAAAAGTCATCAAATTGCTAATATACATCATTTCTAATGATTATTCAGAAGTGACATAACATCAAAATTTTTATCATTAATATTTCAGTAACTATGATTTACTGCGGGGTAGTGTGAGTAGCATAGGGAGTGGTCACCCCCTCCCGCATCCATAACAACTTTCCCTCAACCCTTTTTTCAAGTAGCGAATTTCAAATCCAATCCCGTATCTTCATATTCACTGTTAAGAACAGAACCTCAGTTTACGCACTGCGGCATGCTTATGTACCTTTCAATAAGGGAGGTTGGGAAAGGAGACTGATTGGGAGATTGAAAAGAGTTGAAAGGGTAGTTTTAGATCCCCATTGTTTTCGGTTCTCATGGTGGATGAGTCATTTTTTGTTTATTTGTAAGTTCACTTACAAAATGTAATAATATATTCTCAATTTTTTCAGATACATAATTGGACAGAAAGTATGGAACAAGCTTATGATGCATTTAATGACTATTTTGGAACAGTACTTATACCGGTAAATGGTAATAATCAGAAAAAGATCGCAATATTTTACACAAGCAACCTTTATTTAATATTAAAAATTATAAAATTTGACTTTATATTTCCCTTTTGTCGCAATATGTTTAATGTAGATGTCCTTTTCAATGATAAAAGCTCATTAGATTTGTTTGGAACTAATGTAACAATTGAGGAAATTGTGTCCAGTGTGGTTAGTAATAGATTCTCTGAAGAATTTGAATTGGATTTGTCAGATTTCAGTAACGATAGAGGTGAGTTATTGTTTTAAATGAACAAAAAACAAAGATAAATTTGATTTCGTAATAAGTAATTTTTTATTACAGAATTCGTAGAAAAGAAAATCCATTTCTACAAAGTGAATCTTCTAACTCAATTCAAAATATTGATGCTAAGAATGGGAAAAGACACAAAGTTATTAAATTTAAGCAACAATAACTTATGGTAATTAAAGTTTTAGCTCCATGAATAGCGCCTTAAAATGTTCTGGTATGTTTGTATGGCTTAATATATTTTATTTTTTATTTTTAGTCAACCACCGCTAGATATATTAAACTTCTTTATAAAAGGCGATTTAGTGGCAATTAATTTAAGCAACAATAATGTAAGTAGCTCATTTATTTACATAGGAATTATCATTTAATCATTCTAATATAGATAACAAAACTGGCACATACTGGCAAATGAAACTCCATAAATTACTGTTCTGTTTAACCAGTTTTATTTTTTTTAAATAGTGTTCTTTCATCTCTCTTCATATATATACATATAATAAGTATGTAAATCTAAGGTGTCTGTACTTTTTTGAATTTTTAAAAAAAGAATTGTTGCAGGTTACATAATGAATAAGTAATAAAATTGTTTAGAAATGTCTGTCTGTCTATCTGTCTGCTTGTTTGTTTGTTTAAACACTCATCACTGCTAAAGTGCTGCATTCTTGGTAAAACTTTATCACGGAAATCATAAAGCATATCTTCGAGTAACATTTAGACTTTGTTTCATTAAACTCTGTTCAGTCTATCAGAAGTTATTGTAATTTTAATGACGACACAAGTATGGAGACAATGAGAAAACTATATACTAATTCGACTAAATACATTTAGATGACTTTATTAGTCACTATTTCATGCATGCAGTTCCACATGGATGAAGTTGCAGGCACAGCTAGTATTATAAAAAGTCGAGCACAAGGCATAAAAGCAGTTAAAAATAGAGTTAAAGTTAGAGACTTCCTTCAAAACATGGTAATTCTGTTTCCGATTTTTGCTTCTATTGCAAAACTAGCCCCTGCCCTGACTTTATCCGCGTAGTAATAATGATTACTCTAAGTTAATGCTAACACGCAGCAGAAGCTCTCAAAAGGAAAAAAGTCCTGAATTTGGAATATTTTTCATCCATGCTCCGCTCCTATTGGACGTAGTGTGATGATAGCCTATAACCTTCCTCGATAAATGAGCTCTATAACACTGAAAGAATTATTCATATCGGACCAGTAGTTACCTGAGATTACGCCCTACAATGTCTCAAACTCACAAACTTTACCTCATTATAATATTAGTATAGATTAAAAATCATCTAATTACTCCTTTAAGGTCCTCAACTCCTAATACTATATTCAATTATATTATAAATAAAAAGCTGTATATGTGTCATAAATGCTTCTACAACGCCTAGTTAAAACTTGGTTAAGTAGCTTATTTTTAACGGCTGCCCCTCCAATCGGCTCGTATCTAGGTAACATCTCAACTATTTCTTTTTCAGCACTGAAATTGAGAATATGCTAACTTCTTCCACATATGTGTATGTATGGTACATATGTGTGTTACCATGCCATTTGTTTTGTCATAATAGCATGTAGGCAACCTACCTATAGCTTTTGAGTTATAATATCACTTATTATATTACTTGGTTTTAATGTTAACATTTTCAATTTGTAAGGTACTTCAAAGTTAATTTATACTTGTTTTATATACAGATTCCATCAGTATCTGATCTAAGAGTAAGCAGTAAAATAGAAAGACTATGGGTGGAAGGCAATCCCCTTTGTGAAGATATAGATGAGTTATCCTATATTAAGAATGTATTGTTAAAATTTCCAAGACTCACAGAACTGGTTAGTAGACATTGATATTTTTAACAATATTTTTGTTTAGAAAAATTGATGTGTGATAATTGGTTAAAGTATACTAAATACTGAACTCAATATGTATACTGAAATAGTTTTTAAATTACTTAAATGTTTTGAGCAATAACAGAGTCATAATTTACGAAATTTTTATAATTTGAACTAATGTCATTTAATAATGGAGTAACATGTTATTTAAATATGCAATTAAAAAACCGTCATACATAATATTAATTGTATTAGATCACAGATCTGCTGTAACTTAAATGTAAACATTAACCAATAATTTTCACAGCTTTATTTAAATACATTGATTAAAGTATGCATATATACTATGTAATTAGCTTAATATAGTATGTGTATTTAATGTAGTATGTGTGTGTGTGTGTTTTTAGCGTAAGCAAGATGTAGGGAAATCTTATTTACTACTATAAGCAATTAAATTATGGAATAACAACTGTATGTTTCGTCTTATAATATGAATGAAAGTTGATTTGAAGTTAAAAAAAAAGTGCGTGGAGTCCCTCCGCGCGGAATAAGTGAAACTTCGTAATGTGGAAATAAAAATAGGAAGGGGTCGCTAGCCTGTAAACAGGCACACGCATTCGTTCGAGTGCCACACATTCACTCTTGCTCTGTCTCTTTCTAATTCCCCTCCCCAGAATCGTTGAACGTTTAACGCAACAGTGCTACCATACCCCCTCCATGGTAGCGTTAAACGCTTAACGCAACCTTGTTGGAAGTCGCATTAGAAGTTTCACATCAAAATATATAATAAGGGTTTTCCTATAGCATATTTTAAACTTTCTCTTCCGAAAAAGCAACATCGACATCATTCTTGAAAAATAACTTGAGATCAATTTTTATGTGAAATTAAAGCTTAGTGAAACCCTTCATATAATTGTCAAGATTACATTTTCTACTGATTTGGTCTGATTTTTACAATAATTCCAAATTACTTATATCTATTGTTTATATTACTTTTAGGATGGGATACAGATTAAACAACATGGGGTAATGTTCCCTTTTTATAAAAATTTTATAGAATCATCAGACAAGAAGACGAAAATGGTTGTAGAGAAGTTCTTAACCTTATACTTTTCACATTATGATGGGACAAGTGGATCTCGAAATAACATAAATATGTTCTACCATCCTAGTGCTACTCTGTCATTCAACACTACTATACATGGTAAGATTAATTAATGTTTGTTAATATTTTTGCATTAACGTTAAAACAAACGTACCTATAGTATGTGTAGCCTAGCTGTAGTGCGGTAAAACTGTTAAGGCATTACTGGGTCAATAGTGTATTCAGTTCGAAAAAAAATATAGTCTGGCTATTTCTTAGCAAATTGATTTTTCTGTGTATTTAAAAAATATAACATATATCATTAAAAAAATAACACAATTTAATCTCACCTAGGATTTTAGTAATACTCTCAATCCAGCAAACTATTGAGCTTCCAACACCTTCCACCATTCTGTTAACATTTTGTACAACTATGATTTACTTTTTTATTATTAAAACAGTATTGGCATATATTTTTCACAGACATTTATTATTATTATTTATAGAAGTATGGACAAGGGTCATTCCCAGGCAACAAGTTATTCATGTAATGATTCCATCCACGTGTTAAAAAATCCATAGACTTTCGTTTTTGGAATCTTTGTTGGCTCTCCATCAAATTCAGCGCAAAATAAAATATAAATCCGTCATTAACCTGTAAAGACCCACAGCGAGGCCATAAGCCTTGTCCAGAAGGAATGTATAGACTTATAATCACCACACCACGCACACGACGTATTAGCAACGTGTTACTAATTAGTTATGGTAGAGTCACGCTGAAGCTATTACAGGCTTCAGCATGAATGGGTCGGTTCTACCGGAGTACCACCATCCTCTCGCAGTAAACCGACGTGAAGTAACAGTGCTTGCATTGTTGCGTTTCGTTCGGTCAGTGAGAGCGGCTGCGGCCCATGTTTCCCTCTCTCCCTTTCGCCTGCCCTCTCTCCAAACACAGGCTGGCAAGGTACTTGCGACTTCGTTGTTGTTGCTAGTGTCTATGTACGCCGGTGATCACTTAACATCAGGTGACCCATATGTTCATTTGCCTCCTATAACATAAAAAATTAGTAAATGTACGAGAATCCTGAAAATTTTCCAATTTGAACCTACAGACATCGGGCTGATACTCCACTGGTCACAACACTAGACCACTACAACTTATTATTTGTGATTGCATGTGACATGATTCTACTGTGCTTATTTGGCAGGCTCTCAAAGATCTTTACTGCGTCATATAGCGCTACACACTCGCGAAATATGGACTTTCAATACAAAAGAACGTGAAAAAATCTATAAAATGAGACTTTTCAAGGGCAGAGGCCTTATCAGCCGAATTTTAAATAAGTTCCCTGAGACAGTACATGACCCGACCACATTTACAGTAGATGTTTTGAAACATGACGTAAGTAAAACTTATAGTATATAATCTTTACATGCTCTATTTTTGGAACGTAGTCCCTTAACGCAGCTTTTGGTAGGAGTTAACTGCTAAAAATCGTCACGTAAGTAAAAAGCGTTATGTTCCTCTCTCTTTATTGTTTAGGAGTGAATATGTGCATGGCGAATTCAAATTTTATGGTAGAGCCACGCTGAAGCTATTATTAGTTTTAGCATGAATGGGTTGGCTCGCCCAGGGTAGTACCACCCTCTCACAGAAAACAGACGTGTAGTTTGCATTGTTGCGTTTCATTCGGTCAGTGAGAGCGCCGGTTGTCCATTTCCATCCTCTCCCCTCCCCTTCTCTCTCCTATACCCATCGCCCATTTTCCCCATCCCCCAAAATACGGGTTGGCAACGCAAGTGCGATTCCTCTGGTGTTGCTGGTGTCTATCGGCGGCGGTGATCGCTTAACATCAGGTGAGCCGCTTGTTCGTTTGTCTCCTATATGACATTTAAAAAAATGCCCTAGTTGCTTCCTGGATATACGTGGATGGAATATGGAAAACCAGATGTCATTATATGCTATTGCTAGTTATGGCACAGTATGATGTGGACGTCATCCAGTTCATGTCCTACTAACTGAGAAAACCATTTTTAAATATTTGTCTTGGACTAGCTGATATCCGCGTCTTTGGGTTGTTTATTATTTTATAGGGGGCAAACGCACAGGTGAGTCACCTGATGTTAAGTGATTACCACCGTCCATAGAGACCAGGGGAGTCGCAAGTGCGTTGCCAGCCTGTTGGAAGAGGGGGGACGAAGGTAAGAAGAGAGGGAGAAGGTGACGAGAGGTGGGCCTCAGTTTCTCTCATTGACCGAATGAAACGCAACAATGCAAGCACTGTTACTTCACGTCGGTTTTATATGAGAGGGTAGTGCTACCCCGAGCGAGCCAACCCATTCATGCTGAAGCCAAGTAATAGCTTCAGCATGGCTCTATCACCCACAAACATATAAACATAAACCTAAATCCTAAAACCTAAATCCTCGGGGACAGTGCTTTTTCTATGTCCTTTTCTGTACCCGTCACCAGGGAAGGGCGTAACGGATTACTTTTGTAATCAGATTATTATAGTATTCATGATTACATTAATCTGAATTATATATACATATAATTTATATGATAAATTATATGATAATAAATACATATAATTTATACCTCTATCCATTCCGTACTGATACCATACTCGCATATGAATAATTTCAATCACACCTGAAAGTCTGTTCCACTTCACACATCAGTGAATGGGTAGTGGTTTTAAAAGTTGTAGTTTCATTGCACTTTAATAACTTCACATTAAATTAAGCGATCATGACATTTTTAGACCAAGTGTTTAACAAGTGATACTATAAATTTTATTGAAATCTTTCCAGTAATTTTTGAATCATGCGCAATGACACACACCTATCCTTTCGTTCATATTTATTTCTATTAACCATATAATTTAAAAAGCAATTAAACTTAAACTCGAGATATTTGATAAAAATTGAACACTTATAATTATTTGTTCCACAGAAAAAATGTCTAATCCTTGTAGTGGAAGGTATTTACAAAGAAATCGGCAAAACTGTGAAAATAGACCAACTATTTCAATTCAGAAGGACATTTGTGTTTACTGTGACTTCTGATATTACAAATACTTCGTACCATATCGTCAATGAGATATATACTATATCGTTTCCCACATCAGAACAAAGGGAAAATAGTTTTAAGGTAATCAAATATATCTAGTAAAATATGAATAGTTCTATACGAATATTATAAAGAGATAAAGTTTATTATGTTGTGAGTTTGTGCCGTTGTAGGGGGTAATCTCAGAAATTACTAGACCGAATTGAAAAAATTTTTCAGCGTTATGTAGCCCATTTATCGAGAAAGGTTATATGCTATATATCATTACGCTAAGACCAATAGGAGCGGAGCATCAATGAAGAATGTTTCAAAATCGAGTTTTTCCTCTTGAGAGCTTCCACTACGTGTTAGCGTTAGCCCAGAGTAACTATTCCACGCGAACGAAGTCGTGGGTGGAGGCTAGTGTTTAATAAAACTTCGCTTTATTGAACTTTTAATATGATCAATTAAAACTTCATTTCATTCGGAAAGCTTTTGTAGGTTGAGTCACTTATTATGTACTTACTTGGCTATAGTTTAGATGATGGAATCACAATTCTTTTTAAGCTATAGAATGTATTTATTTACTAGCCTCTGACCGCGACTTCGTTCGCGTGGACATCGTTAATTTGGGCTAACTAATATGCAGCGAAAGCTCTCAGGAAGAAAAAACACCCCGATTTTTAAACATTGTTACTCCGCTCCTATTCGTCTTAGCGTGATGATATATAGCCTATAACCATCCTCGATAAATGAGCTTTATAACAATTTAAGGATTTTTCAAATCGGACCAGTAGTTCCTGAGATTACACCCTACAACATCACAATTCACAACGTCTCAAACTCACAAATTTTACCTCTTTATAATATTAGTTTAAGTTTATTTATAATCTTTACAGTTTATTTCTTTTAGTGTTTTATACATCTTGTTGGGAAATATCTCAAATTTCAAGTAATACAGTATTATACAATATTGGAGGTAAAGTTTAAAAATGGACAGTATAAAAAAAGAAGTAAAGATCTTACTTTGGAATTTATAAAGCTTGTCATCTTATCATGGTTCCACTATATGATATTACTATAAACTCATATGATTGTTTATTTGTTAACCTTTAATGCCATAACTACTAAACAGATAATTATGTATTTTTGCACACACATTATCAAGAGGCCATAGAGTATCTTTCATGTAGAAAGAAATGTACTGTTCTTTATCAATTATTAACGAAGCAAAGTCATGAGCAAAAGCTAGTGTTATATATTTGAAAATATAGAGGACAATATAAATTGATTTTTAGATTACTTACACATACGTACAACCATATCTCTCAACTTTAACCAATGCATTACCAAATATTTTTTTCAAACTGGAACTCAATAGATCGAGCACTATTCTGGAAAATTACTATTCCAATGCTATTCGCTGTAATTTATAACAAAAATCTAGAAACAGTGACTGTATTTATCAGTTACAGTACCCAATAAGGAATCTGAATTCTCTGTCTTTGGTCAATCCGGACGAAGGCGACGTGGAATCTATCACTAATCTCTTCTCACACATCACAAACTTGAAGACGAGTGAGGCACTTTTGTATGTATACCAACTAATCAAAAATATTCTTCTAAAATTTCTGTACATATGACTGTATAACCCTATGATTCATATCGTGTAGTTTATTTACATTTAATTTTCATGGCTTCAATTCAAACATTAATTATCAATAATTGTTCAAATACCATTAAAGGAGGAAAATGGACGCTGTTAATTTTAATACATATAAAATTTATTGTCAAATATAATTTTTAGTAATGTAGTTTTAGTAATAAATTTGTAGGTGGTAGAGCCACGCTGAAGCTATTATTGGTTTCACCATGAATGGGTCAGCTCACCCGAGGTAGTACCACCCTCACACAAAAAACCGACCTGAAGTAACAGTGCTTCCATTGTTGCGTTTCATTCAGTCAGTGAGAGCGCCAGAGACACATCTCCCCACCCCTCTCCTCTAACCCCTCTCCCGTTCTCTCTACCCTCCCAAACACAGGCTGGCAATGCACCTGCGACTCCTCTGGGGTTGCTAGTATCTATGTACGGCGGTGATCGCTTAACAACAGGTGGCCCGCCTATTCGTTTGTCTCCTATATGATATTTAAAAAACAAAAACATTTTTTTCTTAATTGTTAATAAAAGTTAAACATCCTGATCAACAAAATAATTTTAAGTAATCCAGAGACATATATTTGAAAAGTTTATTTTCGATAATTTTATGAAACTTAAGCGACTACTACTACATTGTTAATGACCGTAACAATAAATGTTATGTTCACTATAAGAAAATAAAAAAGATGAAAGCTAAAAAATAAAAAAAATTATACGCATTTATTTATAAATATTGTTATCCTTTTACTTACTCTCTCCTGCGCATGCGTAGTGCATATAAAAATCATACTTGTATAAAGCTTTAATAACTTCATAAGATATTGTGATATTTCTTTTAAATAAGAGTACTAAGTGTCTAAGAAGTAAAAGTAAAAAAAAGCGACATCTATCCAGTAATTTTTGCGTACTACACGCATAATGGCAGATTTTATCTTATGGAAGATAATAGTTGCTTTTTTAACTTTACTAACAAGTAACTGATTTTTAAGAAGCAATGTTCATATGTAAATATAAATTAATAAATATACCTTTCATTTCTACAAAACTATTTTATGTACCTAATTAAATCTTATAATACAAATGAGTATTAAATCTAAATAATTATAATTTGTTTTGTGTTTTTAGGCGTTTGAAATCCGAAAACTGGAACATCAAAGATGCCTTAGTAAAATTCACAAGAGATCTCAGGGCTGACCAAATCCCACAAGAAAAATTCAAGGAAGATGACTATTTTTCAGATACATCATCACTAATAGAAGATATTGATTGATATTTCATTACAATTTATTTTTTAATTCTTGTTTTATTTCTAGTTAGATATATTATTCCTTCATTTATAACACAGACAGTACTCCGACGTTATGGGATCTTAATATCACGTTTACTGATGAAAATAATTGAGACAGTTTCGATTGTTAGATTTCAATTATATGATGAGCCTATGCTCTTCGATATCGAAGACATTGTTATTAAATTAAAGCATATAGTAATATGTTCTCGAAGGTATAAATACCCTGAATTTGAAATATGTCTCGTAAACACCTAACGATATATTCAAGATTTTATTCATTTGGTTCAAGATCTTGCGAATATTTAAACATATATAAAAAGATTAACTTATAGCCACACTTATTATATTTTCCTACTAAATCGACAGTAAAGATTACTAAAGGCAATGTTGTAATCATTAGTTTTAAAATACTGATATATTGTTAAAGATACAAAAAAAATCTAAAGATAAAAATTAAGAAATCTATATTTTGAAGTTTCAGTCCTTTTTTTTTTTTTTTTTTTTTTTTTTTTTTTTTTTTTTTTTTTTTTTAACGTGGGGAAATCCCTTGTGGATACCCACCCTCCCGGGGGAAAGGATGGGTTATGTCCGGTTTGCACGGACTAAAACCCCACGGTGTACCGACAGACCGTAGTGTTGGGGCGGCAAGGGATCGTGCTAAGCTATTCCCCTTAGATAGCCGCCCCAACGGTCCGCCCGGCGGAAGGTGGCCGCCGGGCTCCTACCTATAGAGAGACAGCTGGGTACACACCAGCTGCCTCCCCTCGTCCGCCGGACCTGTGCAATGAGGGAATGAGCCCCCCGACTACATCCCCTCAGGTCCGGCTACGGTGGCAGGAGGAGTTGGGCAAAGCGCCGCCTCCTCCTGCCGGTCCTCCGTCGGCGAAGACGGTCACTGAGAGGATCCGCCTCGCGGGCCCTCGCCGCCGCCTCCTTTTGCGAGATGACTTCCTCGCAAAAGGAGGCCACTGCTCGCCACGCCTGCTCGCTGCCGAGCATGGACGAGACCACGCTCGGCAGCGACAGGTCTTCTCCTACCACCACCGCCAGAGTGCGGCGCTCCACCTCCCACGCAGCACACTCAGAGAGAGTGTGTTGCGCGGTATCTTCCTCAGCGCCGCACTCATGGCAGGCGGCGGTTGGCTCCCTGCGAGCGATCCGGTGCAGGTACCACCCGAAACAACCGTGTCCGGTCAGCACCTGCACCAGTCTGAACGACAGGGAGCCCCATCTCCTGGCAATCCACTCACGCAAAACCGGGCGGACGGCGCTAACGGTGTGCGTTCCGAAGCGCGCGTCCGCTAGGTTCCCCATCCACCTCTCTATCGCCCCCTCCCGCAGCACTTTCCTCCTATTCTCTATCTCTCTGGGAGCCGGAGGCTCCCCACTACGTTTCCTCGCCGCCGTAAATTCGTATACGGCAGCGAGAACTCCTGCCTCCAGCTCCCAAGGAAGGGAGCCGGCGAGCGTGAAGGCCGCCGCCGAGGACACCGTCCGGTACGCCCGGATCGCCCTTAGCGCCACCGTGCGCTGCGCATTGCGAAGCGCGCGCACATTGGTGGCCCCGAGGGCGTCCGCCCAGACCGGTGCCCCGTAAGCGGCCATCGCCCGCACGACTCCCATATACAGTCGCCGGCACCCAGCCCCCGGCCCCCCAATATTGGGGAGCAACCGGCCGAGTGCCGCCGCTGCCCTAGCAATTCGCGGCCCGAGAGCCGCGAAGTGCGGCTCGAAATGCCAGCGCCCGTCCAGGGTGAGGCCCAAATACCTCATTTGGGCCCCCACCCTGACCCGGGCGCTCTCCACCATAATGTGGGCCCCAGGTGGTGGCCCCTGCCGAGGCCCATGAAAAAGTATGGCCTCGGTCTTCTCGAGGGCCACCCTGAGACCCAACCTCCTTATGCGCCTGACCACGAGGGTTGTGGCCATCGTAGCCAGGCGCTCCACCTCCTTCCAATCCCTCCCCTGGGCTACGACTAGGGTGTCATCCGCATAACAGATTAGGCGCGCTCCATATGGGAGTGCGCCGCGGAGCACCCAGTCGTAGCCCATGTTCCACAGGAGCGGACCCAAAACCGACCCCTGTGGAACCCCCCGCCTCGTCGCCCGCCGGACCATCCGCCCGTCGCCATCCACATAGGCGACCTCCCTGTCCTCGAGGTACGCCTCCAACAGCCGCCGCAGATACGGGGGCACTCCAAAATAACGGAGCGCCTCCCGAATGACCCCGTGCGGTAGGCTGTTGAAGGCGTTGGCAATGTCCAAGGACACCGCCAGCACCCTTTCCCCCTGGGAGGTCGCCTGCATGGACAGCGACTTGAGGAGGCACAGGGCGTCCACAGTTGAACGCCCTGTCCGGAAGCCGAACTGCGCGTTCGATAAATTCGGCCCCGCTCCCTCTAAGTGCTGGACGACTCGGGAAGAGACGACCCTTTCCAGCACTTTCCCGACGTCATCCAGCAGGACGAGGGGCCGATACCCGGACGCGCAGTCTGGAGGGCGGCCCTCCTTTGCCATCAGGCAGAGCCGCCCAATCTTCCAGGGCTTCGGGAACCGTCCAACTGCTAAACACCGGTCGAACAGCTCCCGAAGTCTCCCCCCAAGATGGCCCAGCGCAAGGCCGAGCACCCGACCCGGGACCCCGTCTGGGCCGGGCGCTCTCAGCCGGTTCAGGAGGCGTTCGACAGCCCTCCCCATCTCCTCCTCCGTAATTGGAGGAGGACTGTCAGACGCTTCCTCAACTTCCGCCCGTGCCGGCAGCATGGGAGGAGCCGGTAGCGGGGGAGGGTCGGGAAATAATTCTCCCACGACCCTCGCCACCACCTCTGGCTGGAGGGTCTCCGTCACCGGGGGCGCCCAGGATCGTAAGTTCTTGCGTATGATCCGATACGGACGCCCCCAAGGATCCCCCTCCAGCGTTTGCAGCAGCTCCTCCCATGCCGCTTCCTTTGCCCGGCTGATGGCAGCCTGCAGGGTCTTCCTGCACTCCCTGTAGCTGCCATACAGCCGGGCCTCCGCTTCGGGGTCCCGGTGCCGCCGGCGGCGGCTGCGCCCAAATAGCCGCCGAGCCGCGGTACAGGCCGCCCGGAGATTGGCGATCTCCGGCGACCACCAGTACACCACCCGTTTGTCTGGGCGGTGTACGCTCCGCGGCATCGACGCGTCGCAAACCTCCGTGAGGGCACCACGGAGGCGGGCTGCGGACGCGTCGACATCGTTCTGCGGGGGGGGCATGGCCCACGCCTGGGCGATGGCCGCCTCTTCCGCTAGTTCGCGGTTGAGGCGGCTCACCGCCCAGCAGGGGAACTTCATGCCCCTTAGGGGGCGGGTGCTGATGCCGGCTTGGGAGGTGGAGACTTCAAACCTGATATATCGGTGGTCCGATAGAGTCTCCACCTCCTCAAGCACCCTCCACCCCCGGACACGGCGTGCGACAGACGGAGTGGCAAACGAGACATCTACCACAGACCCCCCGTTCTGTCGCACGCACGTGTGGACGTCCCCCTGGTTGAGGAGGGACAGCCCCACTTCGGCTGCCCACTCTTCAACGGCCACGCCCCTCAGATTCGTATCTGCCGCTCCCCAGGTCCTCGATTTAGCGTTTATATCGCCCATGAGGACCACGGGGAGCGGCGACAGCCGTCTGACAGCCCCTTGCAGAGAGCTGAGGAACACCTCAAACTCCCACAGGGGCTTGTTAGGGGAGAAGTACACCCCCACAATGGCGTACTCTCCCCAGACGGCTGCCACGAACCCGGCACCCCTCTCTCTCACCGCTAGGGGCGAACCTCGGCCGGCCACGATCGCCACAGAACCAGCCCGATCCCCAGCCCAGTGCGGCTGGGAGGGAACGTAGTACGGCTCCGCGGCGACCGCGAGCCCGATACCCCACTCCGCCATTGACTGCACGAACAAATCCTGTGCAGCGGCGGAGTGGTTTAGGTTCGCCTGGAGGAAATTGCTATTGGTGTGCACCATTACTGGTCCATAGCAATTTCCTCCTGCCTGGTGGCGATCACAGTCGGGCCTATTCTCGAAACGGGAAGGTCGCTACCCTTGGTGGTGGGAGGCCTGCACAGTCGGCTCCCCATCACGTGCACTGCGGGCTTTCCCGCTTCGGCGCAGATGGCGCAGCGGGCCGCCTCCGCCTTACACTCGGCCATTTTGTGGCCCGCTGTGCCACAACGGTAACAACCTTCGCCTCTGCTGGAGGAGGAAGGGCACAAGGGGCGGGTGTGCCCCAAGCCCATGCACTTGAAGCAGCGCATGGGCCTCTCTTCCAGCAGCTGCACGCGCGCGACGCTCCACCCGACCAGGAGCTTGCCGGCCTCCACAAGCTCCCTGGCCGCCGCCACGGGGAGCGTCATGTGCACCACACCCAGACCCCCCCAGTTCCTACTTATCTCCCCCACCCTGAGGTCGGCCAGGTCACACTTGGCCTTTGCCGCCACGACGGTCATCACCTCGTCCCGGGACACCGAATCGTCAAAACCGACAATCCGGATATCCACTTTCTTCGTCGGGACGACGACCGTTGCGACTCCGGCCAGCGCCACCTCGAGCTTCCGGGCCAGTTCGGCGGCCTTTTCCTTACCCTGGCCCGGAAGCTCAATCTTCCGGGACCCCGTGGCCGTCGGCCTCACCCTCACATCACCAATGCCGATGTCAGGCAAGGCCACGTGCTCCCGCGCCTTCATTAGCACCTCCCTGTAACCAACCCCCTTGCTGGCCGCGTCATCCTGCAAGGTTAGGATGACCGCAGCCGATTGGGGGGCGGGAGGTAGCTTCGGCCCCGCGGGCGGAGCCTTAGGGGCCGTGGTGGGGGCCTTTGGCACCGCAGCCTGGGCCCTGGCCGTCTTCTTTTTGCGGCCCACAACTGTGGGACATTTGTTTCAATGTATTTATTATATTATCGGTATTTTATGTGACATGTAGTATGTGAAAATTAGATAAATGCATGGAAAAGTAAAGAAAACCATAGACCCTTTGCCTGACAAGAGATTTTAGTTCGACCACATAATGTGTGAACATATTTTTTAGACTTTTTATTGTAAACTAAGTTCAGAATTTTAAATTATCACAGATGTTTCCTTGTAAATCAAGTTCATAAGAAAATAATTATGGAACCAATTTCGTTGCAATTTGATAATAAATCTAGATTTTGAGGTTTGAGGAGTAGCATGTGACAATTGTATGCAACTGGTTAGCATTAGGTATAGAGAAGTTTATTACTTTGTGGAGTCTATAATACCGGAATCTGGCAAAAATTAGACATAAACGACGTGGGAGCGTAATAACCAAACCCTGGTTAAGGACGCGCTCTAAATTTTAGAAGTTCAATTTCGGCATCTATTTCTACTAGACACGTATAACTCATGCACACAGACATGAAAACTGATAAGCCCGGCACTTATAGCGCACTATAAACAACTTTGATACTTTTATAGAAAATAATAGGTCTTTACCTATGAAATTACCGTTCTGCAGTACTGGCCATTTCAAATCAAAATAATTTTTGTTAAGAATTTTAATTTCAAATTAATTTTATTTTAAAAACATGGAATTCTTTTTCCATAAGTATTTATTTGTTTATTGATTAGTGTTACATTTTCATCGCATTTCAATCTTTATTGTCATCATGGATACGTTAAAAATTCGAGTAATTATGGAATATGAGTACCAACGTGGCACAAGCGGCACGCAACATCAACGACGTTTACGGAGCTAACACTACAAACAACGTACCACCTGTTATTGGTTTGCTCGCTTCCGTTCTCGGAATTATGACCTGAAAAATTAACCTCGCGGTCGTCCGAAGACTTTGGTCGACAATGACGAATTAAAGGCGATTGTAGAAGCTGATGATACACAATGTACGGCTGAGTTAGCAGCAGCTTCGGCGTTAGCGTCAAAACAATATTAGTCCATTTGCGTCAAATTGGCAAGATAAAAAATTTTGACAAATGGGTGCCCCACGAACTCAATGATCGCCAGCGCGAAGTATGCGTCGAGACGTGCCTTGCACTGCTCAACAGACACACAAATCTCTAGCTTAGATACATTTTTCACCAAATAATTCGTTTCATTATAAACAAGACCTGAGAGATCATGTTCTTATAATAAATAAGCCTTATATTTGATTCTTTTGAAAGATTACATTTGTTTGTAAATTTTGCACCGTGTTTATGATATTATTGTATATATTCTGAATAGATAATAAAAATTACTAAAGTGAATGCGAAAACGACATATCTATTTCTACCCATGAAAGAGCTCCCTAGACGTTTCTAAGAGTCCATTATGAGGCCATTTTTTTTTCAACCTAATTATAGTGTCTCTTACTATTACAAATATAAACCACAATAAAAAGTTGGTTAGTTTTTTGAAATGATCAAAACGTTTTGTGAAGTGTATATGTATTTCTACAGCGATGTTATTTTTTTCTATTCGAGTGCAAAGCGACGTACACGTCCACGCGCTATGGCGCCAGAGCGCGATCCAAAGAGTATAATAAGTATTATAGGATATTGTAGTATACATAACTTGGATTTTATTTCATGTTATTTAAACTTGATTATATGTAGCATAAGCAAGTATTATTATAAATTAAGAAAACCATAAATTTACTGAGATTTTCATACCGAAAATCAGGCTGTTTTGCGCGAGGAGACTACGGATAATTGATTATTATAAATGAAAACTCATTAGTTTTAAAAAATAATCATCCGTACAACATTGTTAAAGGTTCAATGTATCTGTAGTTAGTCATTATGTTTACTAAAGTTGAGTAGTTGAAATTCTTGTCGAAAAATAGTGAAAATGGACCTTTTTTGAGAGCACGTTCTTAAGGGTTAATCCATATTCATTCATAATCGTGTTTAACAAAAAAATATGCACGAAAGAAATCACTTTGTACCGTGGTAATAATATTGGCAACAATTATGGATGATCAATGTTAAATAAACATCGACATTTCGCTGAAAAAAGAGGTTTTGAGATAAAAAAAAAAGCGAAAGGGTCAGCTTAGAAAAGCTATTTTAATTATATATCCCGATCCCGAGTGAATCTCTTATTGACTGATAAATATGAATATTTTTGAGTAAGAGATTTTTAAAATACTATTTATCTCATATGTTCAGCTGTTTCACTAGGTACTAAGATTACTATTACCAGCATGTTTCGAATTCCAGTACCTCGGTTTATTGATCCAAAACACGGCATCGTAGACAATAACGGAAGAAATACGATAGATGCAAGATGCACGAAATGATGAAAGATGTTTAGGGTATCATGCGATAGGGCCCGGGAGGTAGATCCGCAAAGTAGCCTTCTTCGCCAAAGAAGAGCAGTGGGAGGAGCGAGGCGTAATGCCTGTCTGCTCCCAAAACCGTAGTCGAAACTGAGGGGATGGGTCGGGGGCCCCATCTCCTCGTTGCACGGGTGAGGCTGACGAGGGGAGACTACTGGTTGTGTACTCAGTAGTCTCTCTACAGTAGTGCGAATCCCGGCGTTCACTCGTCAAGCTGCCACAGGGGCAGTTTTTCAGATTTAAGAGCAAGCTTGACCCCTGGCTGCCCCTACAATGCGGCGGACGATACACCGTGGGGTTTTAGTCCGAGGGAGTCGAACATAAACCACCCCGGGAGGGTGGCGTATCCATAAAGGATTTCCCCACGTTAATAATAAATAAAAAAATCGTGCGTTCCACGAATGTCGTTGAAACTCATGGGGAAAAAGTATAAAACCATTATAAGACACAGTCATGCTGCATGCATCTGAGTGCTGGGTAGCTATTATTCAACCTAAGTCTAAGAAAATGATGTAATTAAAAAAATATATCAACTGCCGATATCCAAATTTTAATATCGATATATCGCCTTAAAATTATTACAAATCAATATCGATATTTTAAAATAAAAATATGGCTAAGAAAAGGCTAAGAAAATAATTATGAATAAAAAAAATATCGACCGCCGATATCCAAATTATAATATCAAAATATCGATATATCGCCCAAAAAATATTACTAAAAAATATCGATATTTTAAGATAAAAATATCGATATATCGATATTTTATCAACAGTCCTACTCATGATTACAAATACAAACCACAAAGTACCTTATATAAATACAAACTGTGATTACAACAAACGATTCCGTGAATTATTGTTTAGCTTTTTTTAAATAACTATTATGTCCAATAATACAATGAACCAAGCTCCTAATATGCCTACAATAGGTGGTATTGGGCAAGGAGCTATACAATATGTAAACAATCCGATGCAAAGCCCACAATTGCAATCCTCGATCCAGAGTTCCCCATCACAGCACAGTCCCATGGGTACTCAATCCCAAGTTGCCACCAAAAGTAACACTAGTGGAGGGGGCGATCAAAGTGCACAGGTGAGAATAGAAATTATTTAGTACGTGAGAATAAAATGTCTCAAAAGTTAGTTGTTTAGTATTTTTTGCAGCTTATCAGGTATTTAAGTGTAATAAATGGATAATGTAACTACTATTTTTAATTACATACTTTTATTCACACTGTCTACAAAAAATCTTTTTCGACTGGCCTAATTTGAATAAAGTAAATAGCTGTTAGAACAAGTTTAATAATGTGAATAGTTATATATATGTATATATTAGCCAAAATATACTGTTTTTAGTCAGTTCCGAAAGGCACATACTAAATTCTCATAATACACAAGGCTTTTAATGATTCAGTTCACTTAATTTAATTGTCTCTGTTGTGTAGTGAAAATCTTTATCATACTTAAGACAATTTCAAAGTTATAGAAGTTCCTTTAAATGATGTTCCAGTTACTAAGTCGTCCACGTCTACAAGAGCTCGTTCGTGAAGTGGACCCTACAGTTCAGCTCGATGAGGAGGTAGAAGAAATGTTATTACAGTTAGCGGATGACTTTATAGACACAACACTGAATGCCGCATGCTCGATTGCTAAACATAGACATGCCCCAAATGTTGAATTACGAGATGTACAATTACATTTAGGTAAGTTAAAGATTTTTCAAATGAAACATCTAATAAATAGAAACCTTCAAACATATGTTTTAATCATCGATTAATTCAGAATCTGAACTATTTTTAAAGAGGTTGTCTTATATTTCTTTAACAAACTAAACATTTTTCATTCTTTACTGTTGTTATCACTTTAATACAAAATAATTAACAGTTTTTTAAGTAATAATGTTAGATTTTATAACAAAGTCCCAAAGCACATTACTTATTTGCGAGATAGTAAGTTAAGTGTCACATCAAGAGGGTCTCAATACATAAAGGCTATATTAGGTAGATCAATATGTGAATAATGGTGAAATCTGGAAATGATGCCTCTCTCTATGCCATCAA
Organism: Antheraea mylitta; assembly: GCA_014332785.1. NCBI lineage: Eukaryota > Metazoa > Arthropoda > Insecta > Lepidoptera > Saturniidae > Antheraea > Antheraea mylitta. Next base: position 8,156,899 of record JACEII010000023.1, read on the forward strand.
AAACAAATCTAACTGTATATGACTATAAAAGTATGTTATGTGTAATGGAGAGATAAACCAGATTGAGTTTCTCACTGGTTCTTCCTGTTGACTGGGTTGTTTTCTGAACTGTTGGTAGTGTTCATGTACATAAGTGCCTTCTCAGGGCATAAATTGATTAAAGAATATTGGATTTTGAATCAGGGTTAGATTTTGGATACTAGCTCTTTCAGGTTATCATGTATTTAATGTAGATTTAGTATTTTTTAGGATGCCATAATCAAAATGTGTTTCCAATAAGTACATGCATTTTCATTTTATTCCAGCTCTAAATTTCTGTTTTTCAAAACTTAATGACTTTAGTTCTGAAGAAAAAAAACACTTTATGGCATCCTTGATTCTCCAGGGCATTGCTTCTTTACAGCTTCACCAAACTATTGAAGCAAGCGCTGAAGGCACTCAGCTGATTTGGGATGTTAGGGCGACTAACTCAAGGGTGCACGGCACACCTCGGCTTGGGCTGTCGCCTGTTTTGTGTAAAAATCGCGACCTATCTGAGCTAACCTAAGCTAAGCTATCTAGATATACATATATGAGTTATTGAAACATGTATGTGTACCAAGCATGCGTGCCTCAACAACTCCTATATGTATTTTGTGTCGGAACCAGGGTATTTACTTTACAACTTCCTGAAGTAGGAAGTATTTTCAAACCTGTTAGGAGGGTTAAGCTACCAATTTGCTTATTATAAAAAAGAATTGTAACTGTAAGAAGTTCACTAAATATTGTTCTCCTACAAACCAGTACAAATTCCCAATTATTTATAAAAGTTATCCTATCAGTAATTAAGCATGATTAGAACAGTAGTCCTCCTATCTTTGGTGGTATTTAGATGTCCATCATCAGAATAGGTTGTTTAACGGAACAAAGAGTATATCTGAGTTTACTATTTAAAAAATCTAATATTACATTTAGTAGTTACTTACTGTAATTTGAATAGGAAAATTATAAAATTTTTTCACTAATTATACACAAAATTTGCATTTTTATTTCAGAAAGACAGTGGAACATGTGGATACCAGGTTTCGGTAATGAGGAACTTCGTCCATACAAGAGAGCAGCTGTTACTGAGGCTCACAGACAAAGAATGGCGCTTATACGAAAGACAATTAAAAAATACTAGTACACAATATAAAATACGTGGTATATATGTATATTACTACGAATGTTGGTAGAAATAAAAAATATGATTCAGTCTCGAAACGGTGTGTTTTATTGTGCGGTGCCTCCAGCTATATAAATGGAATTTATTTAATTTATATATATATAGAATTATGTTTTTTTATTTCTACCGACATTTGTAGTAATATGCATATACACCATTATGTCCAATGATCGTATTGTGATAGGATTTAAAATTTATATAAAATCTTAGTTATGGTGTAAAACAGTTTTTGTGACCCCTACGTATGTAATGATTAAAATTATACTTATAACATGTTTTTTTCATTTGCTCTTAATGTAATACACACGTTTGTGTTTAGCCATTGTATACATTTTATAGGTAGCTGATACGGCCACATGATCCCATAGTTCAGTTATGTTGAATTTAAATTGTGATAAAGTATTTGGTATTATAGGGTGATGAGGCTGCCTAAAAACTTTATATAGAAGCAGCGAGGATTCATAGTAACTAGATTAATGGAACATGCTCCATAATATAAACTGGAGTAGAAAAAAAAATTAAAAATTATTGCCATCTATGATATATCGATAACAGTCGGTCCTACAGTTTTCTGTCAACAAACTAGTTTAAAGCGCCATCTGTTCGAGAATGATGAAACTTACAATTAATAACGTTTATCAACGTTGATAATAATTTAATTAGTAATTACAAAATCTTGAGGCCATTTAATCGAAATATAAATTATACTATCTCTCAAGTTGGACTAAGTTTTACATAAATGTCAACTTTCATCATGGTAGGTTGAGTAGTTTCGGAGTTAATTGTAGATAAACATCATGACACTGGATTTTTATGTATTTAAAATATAATATGTTGCTAATCTAAATCATTAATACTATGCGTTCTGGATTTTCAAAACATAATTCAGATATTCTTTTTATGGACGCATTCTCAAAAATGAACCACGAATTTTCAATACGAATTACATGTAACAAAACCATTGAACTTTGGTAAACATAAGATCGTAACGTACATATATGTTGAACCTTTACCAATGATATACAGTTTACTATTTCTTAACAGGTTTCCATATAAAAATCTCCGTATTCAATCATTTTAAATACAATACGTGAATTTGATAATTTTTTATTATTGAATATCGATATTTTAGAAAACAAACTCTTAATGTCATATTCTTGAAATATATTGGTGATCTCTATGAGACTGTTATATTAAGTCGTATAACATTTTCAAAACAATAATTTAGGAAACGTTTAGGGCACTACAGTACAGGACTAAAATAAAACTGCATTTTATTACATACCGCTAAGTATTTATTTTGCTAATGTGATACACATCGTAAGTACTTCACAAACATAAATAAATAAACACGAAAAATAACAATGTAAAAAAATTAAACACAATTAAGTCACACGTTTTTTAAATAATGAAAAATACTGGTACGAAATACAAAATCACAGAAATATGTTATTTTTGATTGATGAGAAACTTTTTTGGAATGTTCACTAATAAAACACAAATAAATACATTCATAAATATTATCAAATGCAATCTTATACAAATCAATTCACTATAACATTAAGAATTTTATAAAGCACGTTCTAGAAAACAAAAGTGTCAAAGAGTGATCATTGTACATATCCATTTTTTAAATAAGTACCTACTGCATTAATTGTAAACTGTACTACAAGTTAAGGGCAAGCATTTTGCGTTCACTTTCTACCTGTTAGCAAGCTTTTAACAGTGTAGATAAACTGGGGGTAAACACTATCAACCAGTTTGTTGATTTAACTTAAACTCTTGTCTCTTATCTACTATTAAGTCATGGCTACGCCACGTAGATATTTTTATATTTAACACACAAACACATAAAAGTCATGATAGGTACCACCTACCTGTAAACAACCTATCAAACTGCAAGGAGATAAGCGAACAATATTAACACCTATTTATTATTTTAATCAGGGCCTTGAATATTATATTAACACCAAGAGGTATAAATATTTGAATAATTAAAACTACAATGTATCAATCAAAATCACTTTTCCCTGAGTGACATTTTGTCTTTGGACTCAGGAAATTGCCGCATACGATATACCAGATCTTTCAATACCATATGACTACCACAGATAATTAAAACATCTTAAAAACTACAGACAATAAAAATAAAGTGCTCAACATCAAAATTAAGCATGAATACAATTAGTGCACATATACCACCGGTGGTGTAATAGCTTTGATATAATGAAAGCCATAGTCAAGAAAATTTTGAAGGTATGGCTATTTAGCCATACAAAATTAGTTGCTTTCAAAGCATTATGGATCAAGCAACATTGTTATCAACCAAATTGAATTTTATTTCATTTACAGCGCGGACGCAGTTTCTTTGTCAGGGATGAACAGATGGTCGGATGGGTCCACCTTCTTCCAGTGTAAAGATTTGGACTTGATTGTTACCGGCTCCTGAAAACAAAATATTCATATAAATTTCAACGTATTAATTTGATAAAATTATAAAAAAGTGATCGTTGACGTTAAAAAAATATGAATTTATATATCCTTGCGAGACTAAACAAGCTAGGTAGTAGATACAATATAAAACGGAGTGAACTGCAAGCCCTGTTTTTATTTATAATTCTAAATATCTTTTAAATTATTCATACTATAACTAATATGTGACTATATAATCAGTTTATAATTCACTTCCACAGCATAATAGTAAATATGACAAATTGATCAGTTTGATAACCCTAATAAAAATAATAATTCACCCATTATTACAGTATGCATTATTTCCATGTTATTTGGTTATATGAGTTTTTTTAATAGGTATAATATTTTATTCCCTTTGTATTAATTAAATGAACCACTTAACTTTTTCTAGCGGCTATCGTTATGAATAATCTGATTTTTATAAAATAAATGATTTTCAGATTACACATTTAGTTTCGTTACTAGTAAGAAAACTCATTTTTTATTTTTCTTGGCATTGTGTACCGACTAGTAATCGTGAATTTCGACAAACAGACTCGAGGTTCCATGGTGTAATGGTTAGCACTCTGGACTTTGAATCCAGCGATCCGAGTTCAAATCTCGGTGGAACCTGATTTTTTTTACTTTTTTCTTTGTTAACTCCAATTGATATCAAATTTTTTAGAAGCATTTAAAAATATTCATATCAAAATTTAAATTAAAATATTTATAAAAAATTCTACGATGGCATGTCCATCAACTTTTGTATCGTTTAACCGATCTTCACAAGCATATGCGTCATAAATATTTACATAAGTGTAAGTGGAAGTGTGTACATATACACATTTATTCGTAAAACTCAATTTAATTCAACTTATAACTTGCTTTTGTTGGCACAATTGATATAACCTAAGAACATTTACTATCAACGATTCCCAATGTTTACATTTAGGTACTACCAAAGAAAAGTCTCACGTCTTCTATATATGAAAAGTTATTTACTACGTTTATTTTAAGTTTATCTGCAAATTGTAAACCTCTGACATTGTATGATAAATTGAATTATTTACGTCTTTTTATCGTACTGTTTGGCCTTTGAATGTTAGTTTTACGTCATTTATATGTTTATAAATATATGTGACACTGTTGTGTAAATTAGGTCGGACCAATCATATAGCACATGGTAGACACACCTTTTTTCTCACGCACTATATTCAAGCACGAAACCAATATGAATTTTTAGATTATAGCATCACAAACGAAATAATAAGTGATCATTATGGAACTACTTTACATATCAATTGGACAGGTTCGATTATAATGGTTGATTATTAATAAAACTAGTTTTTATTAATTAAAAAATATATATAATATTCAAGTAATTTACGATAGTGAATATTTTCGAGACACTGTATTTTTGATTTCCAATATCATTAAATAATTTCCAAACAGTTAATTCGCATACCATAGTTTTTACCGATGTGTCAAAAATTTATCTTACCACTAATATTTCAATGAATTGAAATAGAATTATTTTGATGAATCGGGAAAACGTTACCGGGATATCCCCGTTTCTATATTGGTATTACGTCTTATTATTCGCAAAAGCCGCGATAAACTTGTTTACGGCGTACTTCCCCGTTTCGAAACTCTTTTAAAAACAACATATTAAGAATAATTATATGTATATAATTTGTTTCGCGCTTGAAGTTTAAAGACCATTGTCATTTGTTTTTTATTTATGGTAAACTAGCATTTGTTCGCTGCTTCGTTCGCGTTAGTGTAGATTTGTTAGCTACATCGGACACTTCTTTTTTTAATGAGAGTGCGTCTGTCTGTGCGTATTATCCTGTAAATGTGACATCATGTATGGAAAATCCTTATGGTGATCGATTGAGTGGTTAAGGTGTGAGAGTATCAACATGTGGATTATTCGTTTGTTTGGCATGTTGTTCAAAATTAAATTATCTTTTATCTCGGCTTAGTCAGTTTTGAATATCATATAAAACAACACTTATAAACAGAAAGTTGGTGTCGTTTTATAGTATTGCTTAAAAATGCTGACTGATAACAAACAGTAGCCAACCGTAAATCCTGGTTAATCCCTCCATATATACTGAATAATCTAATAATATTTATGTTCATATACTTCGATATCAACACAATAAAACTCAACTGTTACTACTCACAATCAATCTACTAATCTATACTAATATTATAAAGAGGTAAAGTTTGTAAATTTGAGAGTTTGTGAAGTTGTAGGGGGTAATTTCAGGAACTATTGGTCCGATTTGAATAATTCTATCATATCATCACGCTAAGACAAATAGGAGCGGAGCAACAATGAAGAATGTTTTAAAGTAGGATTCTTTTTCCTCTTGACGGCTTCCGTTGCATGTTTGCGTTAGCCCAAAGTAACTTCACCACACGGGCGAAGTCGCGGTCAGATGCTAGTTATAAATAAAACAAATAAGTACAAGTTGTATATTCAGGTAAATTTTCTTCTACAGTTTCATGATTTTGTAATTATTTGTGACTAGCTTTTGCTTGCGGCTTTGTTCAGATTTTGTAGATGTGACATATTCATCGGAAATCGTTTTTTTATGAACTATGTGTTATTTTATGTACCTTGGACATCATCTATGCATTTTTTCATGACCCTCGGTTGAGTAGATAACGCGTAAAACAGTAACAAACAAACAGATAAGCAAATATTTCCATTTATGATATTATAGTACAGTTTCAGATTAAAGTAGTTTAACGAATTATCTCCCATTCAAGATTACGTACGTAATGACCTTCAAAAACATTAATTTTATATCAAACTAGCTTTTGCGCGAGGTTTCACTGCTGTTAGTGAAGATTTGATAAATCCCTCCGAAACAGGACATTTTTTTAAACGATAAGTACTCTGTTTTTTTTCTGTACCCCTGACAACATGTGTGCAAAATTTCATAATGTTCGGGTGTGTACAAACTTTTTGACCGTTCGGAAGATCGTTGCTGAGAACACAAACGTTTAGATCCAATATTAGAGGGTCCGGCGGACGTTGTATTTCTTTGATAATAAAATAAAAAAAAAATTACAAAAGAAATTAAACCGACTTCGATATCAAAAACTTATAAAGCACTGAAAAGTGAAAAATAAATATATTATTAAATTAATCAAATTAAATAAAATATATGAATTTTTGTGCTACCTAGAGATATATTGGAAGTCGGTGCCAACCGAAAATCATATTTACATAGGTACGAAGTCTACTCTCACGTCTCCTGATATATCTGTATAATGTGCACGTGTGTATAGGTGATGTGAGTGATGTAGCAGTGATGTAAGGTTTTGTGTCACTATATCGCTTGAGCAACGTAGTCAAGGGCTCCACGCCGAAGGAACGGACCCAGGCTTGAGCCGCTGCCGAGGGGGGCCTAATCTGGTGTGCGGGAGCGAAATTTACCACCAGACCACGGTGGCGTGATCTGTGGTTACGCGGGCGTGGGCGTGAACACGCTCTGTTTGGAGAGGCAGGCTGGTAGTGATCGTTCGCTGACGTAATTGAATCAGGAGGGTCGGTAAAAATATGTCGCAATCGTCTTTTATACTGCGCAGCGTTGGGTACGGGTTCATAGTTCGCGACGGATACCACTAACGGGCTGGGATGATTCGCGGCTTTTTTGAAATAACTACGTGTGAGTGATTTTCTATACGCCCAGACAAAAGGCATATTTAGGTCCCTGTGGAAATCCTTACTCTGGACGTACCATAGGGCACCGGTGATTTTACGTAGGGCTCCATTCTGGAGAACCTACAACTTATGAATACGATTTTGCGCGTGTGCAAAGACCGGACAACTGTACGTCATAATCGGACGGATGCCAGTTTTATATAAAGTGAGTTAATGTCTGAGGGACATTTTATTCTTATGACAAAGAAAATGGTGGAGAGGACCCAAGACCAATAGCGGCTTTGTTTCGCAATCTATCTGTGAGTGAATCGAAGTTTAAGTGTTTATCTAAAGTGACGCCGAGATATTTGATCTCGCCGGCCCAAGGTATCTCGGTTTCGTATAACCTGATGGGCGTTAGTTTATTAGTGCATTTCTTAGGATCGAAAATTATCGCGATGCTTTTTTCAGGATTTACTTTTATACGCCATCGAGGAAACCAATCACCGAGTGTGTTAACGGCTTTTCCGAATATCAGTATGAATTCAGTGAAACTGGATTAACTAATTTCATCTTTCTACATTTTTTTTACAATATCATTGATGCATAACTTTCGAGTTCTGCGCCAAAATGGCAGCTAGTAATTTATGTATCAGAATCAGTTTGTATTTAATGCAAACGGATTGGAGTGCACCCGTTGCCGATGATTAAATTCGAGTATCATTGAAGATAATATTATTTTATATCTCTATATTTATCTTGGCAATGCAATGTAAGGAATGATAACATGTGGCGTGAGTAAGAATTCCAACGAATTTTAGCACGCTGCCTCGTGATGACAAATCAAACTTTTGTTCATTATTTTATATTATATTAATTCTTTCGTCATGTCATGATTTGGCTCAAATTCAGATTTGTAGTTATGTGTTATGAATAATTAATAAGTAAGCATTTTTTGTTAAACGTATGCATTACCAGTAATTTCTTAGAAACTTATACCTATGTAATAGAAGTCAAAAACCTCTACAAATCGAAAGAAATCCTTGATGCCTTCTTTTCAATGCCCAATACCTACATTACTCACAATTTATAACGAAATAATGAGTATTTCCCCACCTCGTATTTCATTACATATTTTCCCTTTATAAGTCTAAAAAAAGATATTTCACCTTTATTTCTCGATATTTGAATATATCTATATATAATCTCTATAATACTAAGATTTTTAAATTATAATCATATGAAACTCGAGGAAAAGTAAGGTACAGATTTTAAGAATATTGACGAAAAGATGTTCATACATTCGTAAAAGTAATTTTTATTATAAACGACGATTACACTTATGTGAAAATAACTCATATTTACTTCACATCTGTAATTCAAAATTATATAGAACTAGCAGCCCTGCGGACGTTGTCCTGCTTTGACAATATAAAAAATCATAAAAGCCAACCGTAGCGCCACCTACCGGGTCCAATTGTGAATCTAAACCATTGTCGGATCTACTGGAACACGCACACAAAACTTCATCAAAATCGGTCCAGTCGTTTAGGAGGTGTTCAGTGACATACACAAGAAATTGATATAATGAAACTGAAGGAAAATGAAGGTACTGATCTTAGGAATATTGGCGAAAAGATGTTCATACATAAAAGTAATTTTTATTTCAAACTACGATGAGACTCGTGTAAAAATAATTCATATTTACTTGACATTTGTAATTCAAAATTATTTAGAATAGATCCCTATAAGTCGAAAAAACTTAGTATATATTTTTGTAACACTCCAGCCTCTTTATAGCTTGAATTTTTTCGCGTCTCCTTTGGCGTTCGACTTAGCGAGATTCTACAACTATACGTCAATAAATATGGATTTCTATCTAATAGCTCAGTTAACACTGATAACGTTCTAATTCTAGCGACAGAGTCAAAGCTTTCGATGAAAGAAAACACATTGATGAAACCATGACATGGTGGTAGGGCTTTTCTACCGTCTGTATAGTTAGCATCCCTCAAATTGAAAATTTCCCGCCAATAATCTGTTGGTGTGTTTAGCGAATTTACCATCTTGACCACATTGCCGTTTTAATATCAGATAGGATTGTGCTCAAACGCTATAACTGAAACGTAAAATGCTAAAACTTATGCGGTGTTATTACAAAAAAGTTTAATACCTATTAAATAAATGCTTTTAAAAAGGTTTGGGTCCTTTCGTACTAAATGTACCGCGCTCGCCCGAGGCAAGTTCGCGTATTCCTTTTTTCGCAGATCTAACCTAACCAAAACGAGACAAAAGAGCAAGATGGCGACTATTCACCGAGCGCGGTGCATTTAAAACGTATCCTTTTTAAATCAAGTATTCAATACGTTTTAAACTTTTATTGTAATAACACTGATAAAGTGTAAGAATATATAAAATTTTATGATTCACGTATGTATTATTAGTATAATAACGGGTATCTTGTGTAATTACACTTTTCTAGATACTCTATGTATCATATGTTCATAATTATGCTAACGAATGGATTGCTTTGTTTCAGACAGACAGACCGTGAAAACAGATATACGTCATACAATAAACGCTTATTTATATGATAACCTACATGGTTATCAAGTGCGATCGTATCTGTGGGTGCATTAACTTGTTTGAATTTATAAAACCACACCGGTGTTATTATAAAAAAGTTTACGTATTGAATACTTGCTTTAAAAAAAGTTTGGGTACTTTCGTATTAAATGAGGCCTGAGGTAAGTTCTCGTTATCCTTTTGCGCGAGTCTAATCTAACCTAACCTAAGCGAGACAAAAGAGCAAGATGGCGAACGTTCGGCGAGAGCGATGTATTTAATACGAAAGTGCCCAAATCTTTTTAAAGCAAGTATTCAATACGTATGTAACTTTTTTATATACATTTTTACATGCAACCGAAAGCATAACACGTCAGCATTCTTTTATTTTTTTCCCTTATCGAACTGAAATAGTTTAGAAATATATATAAAAGTTGTTGAGGTATGTATGCTTGGTACACATATATGTTTCAACAACTCATATATAATTATATGAATAGTTAGCTTAGGTTAAGCTCGCGCATTGCACGTATCAGGCAACATCCCGAGCCGAGGTGTGCCGTGCACCCTTGAACTAGTTGTCAAATAAAGTCGGCTGAGTGCCACAAGCGCTCACCTTGGTAGTCCGCTGAAGCTGTTACGACCTTGATCAAAAAAGATCAGACCAGATCAAAAAAATAACAATTCATCAATATATTTACAGTCTACTGTCGGCCACATGGACACAGAATGTCTAAATAGCTAACCTTGAGGTTTCTGATTACTTTATTTCCGTATAATCGATGAAACTATTGTACAATAATTAGACACATGTTTTATTCAAAAACGTATTATGTTGAAAACACGCTTGAAAATTGTTACCCGTACCAAAGTACTATTAGTGTTTAAAAACATTCCAAATACTAATACTAAAGATAATATATATTTATTACGTAGGTATAATATAAAATGCATTAACTCATTGACCGTTTTAACCGTGACATGGATTATATACCCATAAACTATTATCTTTGTCCTGTTATATATCTCTACACATATTCATGACAGTATGTATACATTATTTTAAGTTACAATGTTTCACATACATACCCGGTGCAAGGTAAAAGTTTTACGGTCTATATTATTATATTTCTACAAAATTTTAGATAAACTGGATTAAGTAAAAGACCGACATAATTTAAAAACTAGAAACAAGAGAAATCGGTTATAATGTTAGGTTTTATAACAAAGTTCCAAAACACGTTACCGATTTGCCCGATAGTGAGTTCAACCACTGTGTCGAGCGGGTTTTAATGTGTAAGGGCTATTTATTTATTTATTATATGGCGGATCAATACGTGAACGTCGATGACGTTTAGAAATGTACAACTAACCTAAACCGAATGTAACTATTCATGTTTGTAAAAATAAGTATGATGAAAAATAAAACAAATCGAGATTCTTGTCGATTCTTCTCGATGGTTTCTTTTTTATTCTGATGGTAATTTTAATGTTAATAAGTGCCTTTTCAGGACCTAACAAAGTAAAACATAATAAAATAGATTTCATTTTGATTCATGATAAGCATTGTATTTTAAGGTATCTATGTACAAACCAAATTTGTTATTAGTGTTTTTTGTATTTATATAGAGAATAAATAAATCTTCGAGATCAAAAATTAAATACATTTAAATGGAACTGAAAACACTAAAACTAGTTGTTTAATGTTAATGTTATATAAATACTTTGTTAATGTTAATGTTATAATAAAAAAAGCAAGTTAATACATCATAAACATATTTCTCATACAACAACACCATGCAAATAAAACTTTATTAATTTATAACTAGTTAGAATATACACAAAATGTTTCCAAAAGATGAGTAATATTATTTAACTCCAAACACTGGACAAGGTCGACGTGTGTGAAATCAGTTATAAGGAAAATCCGGTTAAATTGCATAGATATAAAATTTAAATGCCAAACCAAATTTATTTGTTAGAATTTATTTATTACTTAATTACTACTATACTACTTACTATAAAAGTATTTGATCGCACTAGGATATCCTCTTCTGGAACCATCAAATGGAAAGTAATTAGAGAAGTATGCAAACAACAAAGAGTCACAAAACAGAACAATGACTGAGGGAAACATTTTTCAATGTCATTTTAAATTACAAGAAAACGCAAACAAAAAATCTAAAATATTAACGACTTTTATTAATTTAACTCTGCTTTTCTCTAAATAGTTTTAGATTTTACTATAATTAATTTCACTTCTTTTCCAATAATTTTGTATAATAACAACTTCTTTAATATAAACTAACTATAATAACAAAATATGTTAAATAGTTTAATATTTAATTTTATTAAAATTTAATGTAATGTTGGAACATGCCGTGGTTGTCTCTAAATATGACTGCATTTATAATGAATCATGATAGTTCTAATTTTAATAAATTTACTAGTGTATTGTTATGATAATGACTCTAAAATAAATAAATATCCCTATAACCTACAATTTAAGACCTGTATAAATTAAATAAAACGTTAGCATGGTACAATATTCTTACGTTCAGACAACCTACAAGCGTTGTAATGTGACCTTCAAGTATTGATTTTCCCGATATCTTACTATAAATTACGTTTAAACGAGAAACTGTTTGTAAGGCTTCAAAATATAAAAGAAATCTCGTAATCCAATAAAATTCATTCTCTTTTCAACATTGAAGTGGATGTATTTCACAAACACGTTTTAATGGGATGTTACTGGTAACCTCTTTTTAAATTTTCATTCAAGGCAAGGTTGAATCACATAGCGATGGTCTTATCATAATTATTTATCTGCGATTTTAACTTGTATTTCTACTCAGGTATATCGAATCAAGTAATGAATTGTATTCTGGAAAACTAACAATATGCGAACGATTACAATGACCGATTAGTTTTTATGAATGATTATGTCATCGTAAACAAGTTATACTGATACTTCTAGAAAACACTATAGCTTTATCGCCCCTATTCTATCCTATATAGTTTTGAAGAATTTTTCCGACACAAAATACATATAGGAGTTGTTGAGGCACGCATGCTTGGTACACATGCATGTTTCAATAACTCATATACGTATATCTAGATAGCTTAGCTTAGGTTATCTCAGATAGGTCGCGATTTTTGCACAAAACAGGCGACGGCCCAGGCCGAGGTGTGCCGTGCACCCTTGAGTTAGTCGCCCAAATATCCCAAATCGGCTGAGTGCCTTTAGAGCTCGCCTCAATAATTCGGTGAAGCTGTAAAGACCATTCCAGGTCAACAGCGTTTTCATTTCGAAAAAAAAAAACTATCGCTTTAAAACCGAATTTAATGGAAAATATGGTATACTAGCCCCTGCTCGCGACTTCGTCCGCATAGTAATAATTACTTTGGGATAACGCTAACACGCTGTGGAAGCTCTCAAGAGGAAGAAAAATCCCGATTTTGAAAAATTTTTCATTGGTGCTCCGCTCCTATTGGTTTTAGCGTGATATAATAACCTTTCACGATAAATGAGCTGATTTTTTTTTTCAATTTGGACAAGTAGTTCCTTAGATTATCCCTTACAACGTCACTAACAAACTTTACCTCTTTATAATATTAAGTATAGATTTAATAATACTAAATGACACGTGTTAGACGGGAGCAAATTATCGAAGTGAGAAAACACGGTGTGCTTTGTTATCATAATTAACACGTTGTCGTCAAGAAAACATGCTCTATCTTCTAACACACTAGAAATGTTTTCGAATTTACTAGACCGTATTCAAGGCTGCAGTTACACGCATTCGATATTTTTGGAAACCTGGTAATAATCGTGATATTTCCTTATGATTTCATTTCAAAATATAATTGCGTTGCATTTTTTACTTCTAGTTTTCGGAAATTTAAAACAAATAAATATATTTTGTTCGGTCTATAATAATTTCAAGGGGTTTCCTTAAATGTGGTTTGTAACACGTTTTTCTCAAGAAGCATTCAACTTGTTATTTCCTCTATTCCAAACAACATTCCTCAATCGTCCGAAACGAAATTCACGCAGATACATCTTTATCATTGACTAGCCTCTGCCCGCGCCTTCGTTCGCGTAGAGTAGTTACTTTGGGTTAACTCAAACCGGCAGCAAAAACTCACAAGGGAAAAAACCCGATTTTGAAACATTATCCATTGGTGCTCCGCTCTTATTGGTCTTAGCGTGATGATTTATATAACCATCCTCGATAAAAAACTGTATAACACTGTAAGAATTTTTCAAATCGAACCAGTAGTTCCTAAGATTACCCCCTACGATGTTACAAACTTACAAAGTTTATCTCTTCATAATATTACTAAAAACCGATAGTATATTAGTATAGATAATTGTTATATACAATATATAATGAAAATACAGCTCCTTTGATGCTCAATTACGTGAAAACAACTGAACGTATCCGCATAGGTCTATGACCATTCGATCCGCAATTTATATGGTTCTAAGAACTTAGAACAATTATTTTCTGGATTTCATTGCCCCTTTGCCATTTTTTTTAAATTAAAACTATATTTGAATGCACAGCGAAGCTAGTATATTGTAATATAATAGAGATATAGCTAGCTGGTATCTGTAAATTTTTCTACGTCGTATATTATCTTGACAATATATTTTATAGACAGAGAAAGAAACATAAGCATAACACCGCTTGCTCCATTTCTCCATTCCAAAAAAATGCACATCCTAGAGTACCGTTTATAAGTCATAGTTTCTTAAAATTTTAATAATATCATATTGAGTGAAGAAACGGTAATAATATTTTTTAGATAAGAACCAAATATTTAAAAAAAAATTGATCGTTACATTATTAAGTAGTTTTTATATCACGTGCACCGTTTCATGTATACGAGATACTCGTCCAGTGCTCGAACTTTGACCATAAAGAAAAAAAATCATTTTTTTAATCAATAACACTAAAACTCGCCAATAGGTACTAAATAAAGAAATGAATGAAGGCAGTCGTCTGAGAAACAAAGGAGAGAGATGTTCTCAACTGTTTTCACACAATAAGATAATATAAATGTTATATATTATATAGATTATAGTCAAAGTAAGTAGTAAGTTACCTTTGCAATAAGTTTTCCGTCATCTCCAATCAGAAACTCTTCCAAGCCAAAAACGAGGGGCGACGCGTTCCCGACGTGAAAAATTCTAGACGAGGTACCACGTGTTACTCTGAATTCAATAGTCTTCGCCATCAACACATTCGTGATCATATATACGGATTTCTTCCCTTTCAGATCTAAAATAAATATCAAAGGTTAGTCAATACAACATACACAAGTTCAGAGTCAAGGTTTTAAAATCTACGTTTTGTGTAACATAATCGGACACGTGTAGAGTTGTGGTTTTATGAATTCCTGTTTACTTGTTTCAGAGTGAATTAAAAATCAGCCTTTATTAAATACTAGAAATATGTATCATCCAATGATATTATAATTAAAAATACGTTAACTACATGGATATTTTGACAAAACAAATGGCACGGTTACGCACACATACGTGAAGAAGTATTGTAACGCCACACTGTCTTAGATAAAGTGTGGAAGTAAGATGGCATATTCTCAGTAAAGGTAGTCAAAAAGAAATAGTTATATGTTGTTTAGATACGGGCGGATTGACGAGGCAGCAGTCAAAAATAAGCTAACTAGCCAAGTTTTAACAAGTCGTTGTCGAAATGATTATAACGTATTTATATAGTTATAAGATTAGAGAAAGTATTCTGATAATAAAATATGAGCATCAGAATTAAAGAGACCTTGATCCGTTTGGTGTAATTTATTTAAATGACCAACTTTGATACACGCAAAATGTTTATTTCTGTATTTTTTATACATTTGACCTCAATTCTGAATTAATAGTGACAATATATGTAAAGGGAACGTATTTTTTTAATAATATCTGGAGTTTCTTTAGACTACATGTGGTAGTTTTGCTAAGATTTAGTAGTTTAATTACAAAGTCTATACAAATAATAATAATGTAAAAAACGTGTCTGTATTTTTTAGATAAAAAAAGGTTGCATGTCTTGGAATAAATAATAAAATACATTTCCATCATTTTTACAAATGTCTGTCTGTCTGTTTGTATGAACATGAATCATTGCTGAAGTACTGCGTTCTCGATAAAACCTCGAAATAAGAAAATTATAAATCATATCTTCGAGTAACATTTAGTCTTGGTTTTATTAAAATCGGTTCACTCTATCAAAAGTTATTATAATTTTAATAACGACGCGGTTTAAATATGAGAGAAAAGTAGATAAATGGACTTAATACATTCAGACGATATTTTCAGACACTGTTTTTTTTTAAATTAGATTCCACGCAGTTGCAGTTGCGGACAAGGCTATTTTTTAGTAAATTATTTCAGTATAAAAATAATCTTGCAATATATGTCATGCCAAACTGCTTCAACATGTAAAATAGAAATTAAATTTATAAAAGTTATTTGTTTGTCTCCAAGTAGGTTTAGGTAGGAATATTGTTTGGAAATTCAACCCTTAATAAAGTGATGAAAAAGTGGATAAAAAATACATAATTTTCCATTATCAGTCTATCTATATATCAGTCACTCTTTTAGTGCTCGACCAGTGGCCGAACTTCGACCAAAAAAAAAAGAAAAGTTTCCAATTTTTTATTGATAACAATAAAGCTTGCCAATAGTAACAAAATAAAAAAAAAGAATGAAGAAAATCGCCGGAGAAACAGAAGTGCAAGATGTTCGTAAACGTGTACACACTGTTATATGTAATATTTGTACATATATAGATACACAATAAAGAGCCGAAAATAATTAGTACATAGAAAAAGCATGCGAAGACGAGTACAGGAAAGTAAACATTGAAACATGTACCTTCGTTATTATCCACATCTAGATAAATGTTGTTAACTAATTCCTTGTCCTTAGGTATTGATGCCCGTGAGAAATTCACCATAATAACTCTAACTTTGTTCTTGATCGACTCATCTTGCAGTGTAATCTGGAACATGTAAACTTTATAAATAATCTACTTCAAACACGTCTTCTAAATTTCTGTACGTAAACGAATACCTATTTATATATCATGTTTTCTTTATTTAATTCTTCTTTGAATGTTTAGGTTACAATTTATGTTTTGTTTAGATCCAATAATTTATAAGCAAGATTCAGAATGGATTTTGATCAATGGTGCATACGGACCACACTAATTACATTTTCATGAGGAAGTTACATATAAAATTAAAATAATTAGATAACTTAATTAAACCTATGTTCAGTAAAATTGTAAAACTGCAATAATTATAACTAAAAGTAAGGATATGTGGTTCAGCCACTTAAGTCGTTAGAAATCAATTTACTATGTTTTTTTTTTGTTTTATTCTGCAGACTCTTGGTCCGCACCTTTTTTTTGCTTACATGTAGTATTTTGTATACGTAAAAAGCGTATCCGTGAGCGTATTTTTTTTAATAGTAATTTATTAAATATTAACTGTTCAATTTTTTTTTAATTTACTATGTTTAAAACACAAGCTAATATTCATCCGCTTCTAACAATTTAGAGGAATCCAAAAAATACTTTTAGAACCGTCTACGAAAGATTTCGCTTCGAATGGTCACAGTCGATCGATTGACTTGTTCAGTAATTTTGACTTGATTGAACCTCAAAGGCATCCTATTTTCCTTTGATTATATATACAGTATTTTCAACATATCCATATTTTAAAATATTTCAGAATGCACAATGAAAATGACTATCATCTTTGGAACCAAGCTAATTCAATAACTTATGGTGAACCATACACTATATAACAAAATTTTAATAATATAATAATTATACAATAACATTAGATTTTGGATGATAATTTTCTGATATAATCATCAGTTTTTCATCACGAATAGAACAACAAACAGACAAAGCGTAGTGTTTTTGTATAAATATCGAAAAGATACATTACTAAGTACTGTTTTACTATGCAAAACAATTGTACACAATTTTTAAACAGGAAGAGAATTACTAACTCAGTTATTGCAAATTCTGCACTTTTGTGTTTGTATTTACTGTACAGACAGAATAGTTATTACGTTTACGAGAAACCACATTGTGACTACATGCACGTACGCGCAATACACCTTTGTAAACACCACTAGTCTGTAAAACATTTGCTTAACTGCTTCTTTATTTATTTCAGAAAGTATGGAATGATTCCAGTACAATGATCATGAATATTTAACTATATAAAATATTCAAATTAGTACAAAATGTACAAATCTATAGTATTTGTGCAGACACTATTCCTGAATGTAAATATTAGTGACATTGGCATATTAGATTTTTAAATAAATGACCAAAACAAAGAAGATAGTTTCGTCGTTTGAATAAGTTGAAAATAAGTTATACTATAGCGGTGTTATTACAAGAAAGTTAAATCCGTATTAAATACTTGCTTTAAAAAGGTTTCGTACTAAATACACCTCGCTCGCTCGAGGCAACTTCGCGTTATCCTTTTTCGCAAATCTAACCTAATCTACCCAAAGCGAGACAAAAGAGCAAGATGCCGAACATTCAGCAAGCGCGGTGCATTTAAAGCAAGTATTTAATACGTATTTAACTTTTTCTTAATAATACCGCATAAGTTTGATTATAATTTCACCTGATATTAATTAAATAACGATGAGGTTAGACAATGAAATTATTTTGTTGACTAATTAAGAAACAAAAGTAATTCATATGTGGATATTATTTCGCTGACTTTGTCAGATATATAAAATGAAGAGTTAACATATAATATACCGTTAACCTTAAAGATTTTTTCATAGTTCAAGGTTTAGACAAAAAAAAATTAGTAAGTTTTCCTACACTCACTAGCTTTCGTTATATCAATTCTATATAGAACAAATACTAGAATGAGCCTCTAAAGCTGCACTAGCAGGTTCATACGAGATTTGTATTGGCAGGGAGAGAAGCACAAGTAGTTAACGTGAGTGTTAATGTATATTCGAAAGGGGCCCCTTAAACCTACATCCATGTTCATAAGTCTCGGAAGCTACTCGGAGCTTCTCTCGTTCCCACGCGATGGACCCGGCACCCGCATTTTTTTTTTCGAACTGACTACGCTATTGACCCAGTAAGGTCTTAACAACTTCACCGGACTACTAAGGCGAGCGCTTAGGGCACTCAGTCGATTTTATTTGACAACTACCTTAAGAGTGCACGGCACACCTCGGCTTGGGCTGTTGCCTGATACGTGATTCGTTCATTCCTGATACGTGGAACATATATGTGTATCAAGCATACATACCTCAACAACTCTAATATATATTCCATATTGGATAATTTTCTAAACTATTTCATTTCGATAAAGGAAAGAAACAAAACCCTTCCACTTTCATGTGTGCGTGCACGTGTGTGGAGGTGATATGTGTAATGTTGTTGCAGTGATGAATTATGATGAAGATTTTGTGTCACTGTAGCGCTTGAGCAGCGCACTCAAATGCTCCACGCGGAGGGAACGGACCTAGACTTGAACCGCTGCCGAGGGGGCCTAATCTGATAGGCAGTGAATCTATGGTATGCTAAGTAATACGTCTCACTTACTCAACATGTGACAGTGAGTAATAAAATAATTCCGTATTATGACCAACTTATAATGAAATCATAAGTACCTATAATACTATATATGCTCATAACTATACAAAACAATCAGATAGGCTGGTCATTTCGTATCTCAATATTATTTACTTCCTACATAAAGCAACAAGCTTCGTAAAGTGTACTGATTTATTTTATCTTATCTTCATATTTTCTATACCTTTGTTTTACATGTTATCACCATTTTCTTGAAACCAATCAAAACCACAATAACATATGAGAACAACACAAATAATCTCGATTTCCTTTACCTGTTAAATTTATATACGTCTTTACCAATTTAAATTTCTTACAGTCAAAATAAATTAGTCCAAAGAACCTAGAATCTTATATACTTAAAATAATTTAAAAAATATATAACTCTGTAGACCTATCTCTGGTTTACATCACTGTCAAACTGCAGATTCTTCATTGAACATTATTTACATTTGGTATATATTGTAAAGAATATTTAGCCTGCCAATAGAGAGGCAGTCAGTAAAATTTATCATGGGTATAATTTTTGAAGTTATACTTCTTTTGGCGCGTTAGGAAAAAATGATGAGACTTAATTTTTCAGATGCGCGCGCACACCGTCACGAAAAACCGACACTCTAAAGTTAGCTGTAGTTAACATTTTGTTTCTTTGTATTTGTTATTTGTATTTCTTTGTGTTAAAACTTTCAATGTATTTATTAAATACCTTGTTTCTATTGTTAGTGTCGTTTTTTCTACAAACGTAGAATAAGTTGAAAGATAATTTTTGATAAAAAAGAGATTATCTTGTTACACCAAAGAAGTATAACTTCTAACATGTGTACATAAGTACACACACTTTTTTTACCATGTTCATTACTAATGTTTTCGTATAATTTCTTTTTAATATATATAAGTTAATTATTTCTAAAACCTTAAAACCAAAGGTGGGACAATTTTATTTCACTTATTATACTTGTTATTTCGCCTAGTTGGTACTCAATTGCAACTCAATATTGAATTTGAAGAGTAAAGGTGGTAATAGTAAGTAATTTTTTTTATCACAATAGAAAGCTAAGGAAGTCATAAAACATAGTTAATCTATTACATCATTATATGCAAAACATTAGTGTCCTGTTTATTATTTTTAGGAGGGAACCAATGTCTTTAAGTTTATTATTGTACGCCTCAATCTATGTCAATATTATATAGACCTCACCCACCATATTTAACTAACACTACAATCTAGATCATGAACACTTTGTTGAGCAGTAATTTTACATGGAATCTATGTCATTTAGAAATTTTTAGATAAAGAATATTGAGATAAAAACCTCAAATACCAAGAAAAGTATTTTGTTTTTTATAAAGGGGATACTACTAAGTATGACTTATAAATCTTTTGCAATATCATCCTGAGTTTTACAGCTTAAAATATAATACAAGGACAATGAAAAATTGTCTCATCACTGATCAACAATATGTTAAAATTATTCTAGCAGACACCTAAAAATATAGTGGTTGTAAACTGCCCATCGAAAGCCTAAATTCCAGCCATCTGAAGGTATAAGTTTAAGATCAAAACATCGACAATTATGTGTCTGAATTTTGAATACTATAAATCAATCATAATATTTTACAAAGATAACATGCCAGAACTATAAATCTACTTAAGAACCTGTTGAATGTTTCTTACATTTATAATTAGTAACAAAGAAACATAGTAAGTTAATAAGATTTGTCACATTTTAAAATTGATACTGCATCATTTTTGTAAATACTATGTTCATATTGTATACTTTTAAATTAAAACCAGTTGGTTATTAAAATTATAATTAAAACAAGTTAAGAATTTGTATCTGAATCTAAAGGTAGCTTTCTTATTAATTTGATTAAAAAAATTGGAAATGGTTATGTAATCCAGTGATATTACTTTATTTTGGAAGGATAAAATCCTACCCACATCCATTATAAAACCATTTAAAGGCATAAAATAATTCTAATCAGCTATGATAATTAAGAAACAAATTGTACAGGAGTAACAATATTTGCTTGTGGCAATAGTAGATCTCCAAATAATTTGTCAGGTTTAGAATCACCTCACTATTAAAACCTTATGCATACCACTTATTATATACTATCATACTTAACACCTTTGTTTTTTTTTCACATATATATGTAATATTATTATGCCAATTTAATTAGAACTGTGTGAAAAAGGTAAATAATATTTTATGTAACTGTAAGTCTTTGCTTATTAAACTGATGTATAGTAGAATAAAGTTATGCAAATATTGTACTGAAGTCTTTGTATAACTAATTAGATCAGCGACTAAAATATGAGATCCTTCCATGATACATTCAAATCTATGTTGATCAGGTAAACTACTCTGTATTGTAAGATATACAACAATTGAAATTTTATAATACTGGATTCCAAAGAAAAGACAAAAAGAATGTGAAGACTCGTAGTCCGATGAAGCTGTGAAGAACTTGCTAGGTCAATAGGGTAGACAGATCGAAAAAAAAAAGTGTAAAGACTATAATAAATATGAGAATATCTAAATTTGTAATAAGTTTCGTAACTAAAATTCTTCAAATAATAAATATCATGTTTATATCTTTGTACAAGAAATAATATATTAAACACAAAATTTCCCCGCTACCTATTTATCCTTATTATTATTATAAATGCGAAAGTAACTCTGTCTGTCATGCTTTCATGCCAAAACTACTAAAACAACTTAAATTAAATTTGTTACACAGATAGTGTAGAGCCCGAGAAAGGACAATCCGAAAAAGGGCTGTAAGAGGTTGAAAAGTTGTATGGAAGTATAGTTATTTTTAGAGCCAAAAGCTTGAAAATTAATTTTACACTGTTGATTCGATATAAATAAATATAACATTCAAAGTTTGTAAACGTTTTGCCTTCAAGGGTATAAAATAACAATAGGAGATAGAGGATGAAAGTTTGTATCGAAATATGTGAAGTTTCACTCCAAATTGAAAACTTCTTTCAGTGTTAGATTATCGAGGAAGGCTATATATCATCATGCTAAAACCAATAGAAGCGTTTCTTTTTCGTTTTGAAATCTTCCGCTGTATGTTAGTATAATACTCTTTAGTGTAGTTAGCCCAAAGTCATTATGCTACGCAGACAAAGACGCAACCAGAAGCTAGTGCTAGTATAAAGCTACATGTAAAAAAAATCCAGTAGCTACACATTTTCTTTACTATTTAGATCAGATATTGCATGTCCTACAACCTGAATCTTTACATTTTATCCAAATATGCTTAGCATAGTTTGGAAACATCTACTTCCGCTCACAGCGGTCAAGGTCATCTCGGTGACCGAAACGTGCTAGGACTATGACGATCTTTTTGATATTACTTGCATAACAATGCAAAAAAGAAAATAGCTCACCTTAACACTCTCATGTTGGAATTTAAATTCTGAATCTTGAAAATCGCCTTCTTCCAACCATTTCACATAGTCTGGGCTTGATTTCTCTTTATTTATATTCTTAGTTAGCTCGCCGAGAGGCGTGAACATTTTTCCTTTAGTTTCTTTATCATTTTGCACGAAAAGGGAAGTTACTTTGTACAAATCGGCCTCTGTTATATGAGGGATGCAAACCAACTGACTGCTGCCGATTTCGATCTCAATTTCTTCTCTGATGAAAGGCCACGCGTCTTCCAATTTTAGTGACTTTAAATTCTCTAAGCTAACATCTTTTCGTATTTCGTGTGAGTATAGAGATTTCACAACGACCTTTAATTTTTTCGGCATTTTAATTCAATTTTCTGTAATTAGATAGAGACACACGACACTTACGCCTGTCTGATAAAGACTGAGTGTGACTGAGCGGCAGACTGAGTAAATTGGAATGAATGATATTATGAATAGTCGGTCAGCCTACCCAAGCTAAGTCCAAATGGTAACGAAAGACAAGGACGGTTGCAAAAATCAATATGATATATTCATAGTTAAAAAGAGAAAGCAATAGATTGTTTTTAATTTCCCATCATGACTATTATTCATTTTCTCAAATTTTAACAAAGTGATGCAATAGAAATCGATATGTCATTTATTTTCTATATATGTAATATGTATTTTCGAATACGGTGCTGCACTTGTAAAACTCAAAAGGGTATATCACGGTGCGGCAATTAGGGCCTTATACGTGGACACGTATATTTTTTCGCATAATAGCGCGATGACAAAAAATGTGTCGTTTTTGCATTTGGAGAGCGAATTCTTTAGCTTCAATTGTTTTGCTTCAATATAAAATTGTGCGCTTACTCATTTTACTGAGTGGTCTATATTATTCAAAGCACAATTATTAGTAACAAACAGACCACTACGTCTAAGTGTTTCGCTCCTTCACGGAGCATCTTTAGATCGATGTTGACGTAGTGGTGGTCAATAATTTCCAGGCGGAAAGGCAAAGTAGCGTCCACTATAATATTAATTAATGATGGACTTCCGCGAAGTAACGCCTTCTTCAATCAAATAAGAAATAGAAAAATAAATTCTTCAGTTTAAGATACTTGATAGGAATTAAGACCAATATACGGAAAGTACCAGTATACTTAGTAGTTTGACCAGTAGAATAATATTTCGATGTTCGCAGGTTCAAACCTCGGCATGTGCCAACGAATTTTTCGGAATTCACGTATATTTACTAATTTAAATTGGTAACACTATCGGTTGACGGTGAAGGAGAACATCGTGAGGAAACCTGAATTTGAGAAATGTTCTTGTAGTACCACTGTATATGGGAAAAATTTAAAACTGTGGATTTCTCAGAGTTTGAAATCGCTAATACGTCGTGGGCTGGCGTGGTGATTACGCCCATACCTTCCTTCGGGAAGAGGCCTTTGACTCTGCAGTGTGTCTCTTACAGGCTGATGATGATGATGACCATATACGGTGGATTTGTGTAGTAGTGTAGAGTATTCCGTTTCAATATTGAATAGATTGGAAAACAGCTTAAAAAGAAGAATTGTTGGGGAAAAGATAACCGTAAACTGATCTCAGTAGTTGATCCAACTTACACGTGACCATTGTTATTTTGAAAAAGCTGCGAATCATCCCAATCCGTTAGTGGTATCCGCCGCAAACTATGAACCCGTACCTAACGCTGCGCGTTATAAAAGACGTCCGCGATGCATTTTTACCGCTCCTCCTGATTTAATCACGTCAGCGAACGATCAGTACCAGCCTGTCCCTCGAAACAGAGCGTGCTCACGTCCACGCCCGCGTAACCACAGATCACGCCGCCGTGGTCTGGGGGTTAATTTCGCTCCCGCACACCCGATTAGGCCTCCCACGGCAGCGGCTCAAGCCTAGGTTCGATCCCTCGGTAGGGAGCCCTTGAGTGCGTTGCTTGCGCGATACGGTAACACACAAATATACATCACTGCTACAACACTACACGATCACCCCCACACACGTGCACGCCTACACGCTTACACATGAAAGTGGAAAGGTTTACTTTTTTCCCTTATCGAACTGAAAAACTCTCAATTTTCCGATAATAAATATATGGAGGAGTTGTTGAGGCGTGTATGCTTGGTACACATATACGTTTCAACAACTCATACATATATGAATACTTAGCTAGGTTAGCTAAGATAGGTCGCGATTTTGCATGCAACAGGCAACAGCCAAGCCGAGGTGTGCCGTGCACCCTTGAGCTGGTTGCCAAAATAAAATCGGCTGGGTGCCTCAAGCGCTCGCCTTAGTAGTCCGGTGAAGCTGTTAAGACCTTACTGGGTCAATAGCGTAGACATTTCGAAAAAAAAAAAAAAAAAAAAAAACATGACCATATGAATAATAATGGTTAAATAACATTTAACTATCTCGTACCGCCATTTTTCTCGCGTTCTAACCTATCGGAAACTACTTTTTCTCTGGATAAAAAGTACCCTATATCATTTTTTGTACCCCTGAGGTTTCGCATTTGTTAATATTAATTTGATATCACAGTGCACTCCGTAATTATAATGCTTATATTGGATATATAATTTCTAATTACATTATCTATGAACACTTATTTCCTGACGATGTATGTACTAAAAATTTAATTAACTTATGATCACGGCATCCTCGTCAGTACGTCATGCTTCCGTCACGAGTTTTTCACGCGACCGCTACGTTGGATTGAGTTCATTACACGCAACTGTACACGCAGTCTACACGAGACAAGCATAAAAACTTTGGCAAGGTTTAGAACACTGTTAAATTAATATTTGTAAAATTCAACGAATTGAACAAATTACTCATATGGCATACTGTAAACAATAAATTTCCTAATCACCAGTCTAGGTGACTCGTAGTTACCAAACTGATTTGTATACCAGAATTATTCATGAATATCGTTATACTTTAAACTTTCCATGTTTCATAGTAGTAGTCCGGTGAAACTGTTAATACCTTGCTGGGTCAATAGCGTAGTCAGTTCGAGAAAAAAAAATGTTTCATGTTTTTATTTCAACCACATAATAATATTTTTAATTCTCATTTTAAACTCTAATGTATACTATAATCAAACTCTGCAATCCTCACGTCTCTACATAAAATATTTTCCAATGATTATTTGGTGCATTGATGGTTACTTGGTGCATGTAATAACAAGATATTTTTAAAATTTGTATCGGTCTGTTTTTAAACCGCTAACATATAAAACTACTGGATATATTTCCACAGGTATTTAACATATGCTATAGTTTTTTATACTTTAAGGTTGCACGTATGACCCTAATCTCATCTGATAACCTAGAAGGGGATTGGCTCTCAATTGCAGCTACCGGAACACGTCATCAGATGCTTGGCAAGACATTATCAACTAAGGGTGGTAGCCAGCCAGGCAGACTTAAAAGAAACACTACAGCCATGCAAGATTTTAAAAATAGTCTATTCTCGACCTAAGGACATTATGGCATATTTTATTGAAGAACAAATAGATGGCGCTGTTCGTTTTTTACCTGACAACCATTTTTTTTTTACTACTTCGGTAGCAAGCAAGCATGCGGGCTGCCTGGTGTAAAGCGGTCACCGCAGCCTATGGACGCTTGCAACATCAGAAGCATAGATAAGATACTATATACTAAGAATCAGAAGTGTCACATGCGCGTTCCTGACGCCTGCCGAGTTTCTTTTCTTTGCCGTGATAAATTACGTTTCGCAACTTTATACTTACGATTACAAAGTAACATTACTTGGCTAGTATGTATAATTCTATTTACATATCTGTTTGTATATCCCGATGTCAAAGACAGCTTTACATGGCAAACGTTTCAATTATTTTACAGTATATGCGAATCGTCTTATTTCTATGGTATTGGTAAGGAAGTAAAGTAAAGTAAAAGTGACTATCATATAATTTCTAATATTCACAAGCTATGAATTAAACAATATCATGAGATTTATGTTTACTTTTAAATCATACATTATTATGTTTTGTCAGAATATACAATACCTATAAATGAACGTTTTTCTTTATCATATGATTGTCTACAATTTATCAAGTTCTGAGTTGTGTTCATGTCTGTAAACATTTTGAAACTAACATAACAGCATTATAATACATAAAACCACAATCATATTAATTATCTAGAGCAAAGTGTCAGGAAAACAAGAATAGAAAGGCTCTTATTATAAAAACATCTTTAATATTCACAATCTACAAAATTAAACAATATCATGGTGTTAATTGCTAACTTTTCAAATTGTAATAATAGTAATTGTGTGATTACACCATGAATCATACATTATTTGTGTTTCTCATGTGTGTTCCTATACAATTTATTTGATTGCAAAGAATTTTTGGTGACTACATGTGCACACATTCGTGAATTTTCTAAATAAATATAAACATTACACAATGTTATACATACTTCATTTTAATTTTTTATATAAAAACAACAAAATTGCTAGCAAAAACGAATAATAGAAAAACTCTTATACAATGCTATTTTATATTTGCTATTATGCATATATTTGCTATTATGCTTATTTTTATGTTTACATTCGTATTGATAATGGTTGTGATTATGACATAGCTTAGTTCTGTGGAATGTTGAAATGATATTTAAGAAATATATAGTGGTATTGCATTTCATTTACCAAAGATCAAAGTACTACTTTGATAATGATAAGCTTGTTTTGGTGTCAGCTACTGAATTGTGTTCTGCTTTGTTTTTAACACATGTTGACACATCCTACATGTTGACACATCCTTGACTGATCACAAAGGGCGCGTTCCGGTAGACGCTCACAACACTCACAACGCCCTTTTCGCCGTTCCACTAGACAACCGCGAGTGTTGCGGTCGTGGCGAAAACGTCATTGATGACGTCATGACATACGCTCACGCGAAGCTCACGACGACCCATGTCTGGACGTGGGTCGACGTGAGCGTTGTCAAAATTGGCGGGATTCTCAATAAAGATGGCGACCGTGAAAATGTCATTACTTGATACGGTATAGGATATTTATATCAAGGGCGCGTTCCGGGAGACGCTCACAACACTCACAACGCCCTTTTCGCCGTTCCACTAGACAACCGCGAGCGTTGCGGTCGTGGCGAAAACGCCATTGATGACGTCATAACATACGCTCACGCGAAGCTCACGACGCCCCATGTCTGGACGTGGGTCGACGTGAGCGTTGTCAAAATTGGCGGGATTCTCAATAAAGATGGCGATCGTGAAAATGTCATTACTTGATACGGTATAGGATATTTATATGAAATAACATATTTTATTGAAATACGTAAATGAAATATGAAATGAAATACGTTAATAAAGTTTTGATAATTTTACTTGTTTTGAAAAATGCTGTGAATTCTAAAATTCAATTTAAAAATTAATTTATAATCAATTCCTGGTAATTTAATATTTTTCATTTAACCAATAAGGTCATTTTTTATGTTTTTATGATAATTAAAATAAAAAAATTGAATTATACATTGTTTCTTTAATATACTTAAATGAATTTCATAATTATATGAATTTACTGTTAAGACTTACAAACTGTAACTTAATCTCTCAAAGCTTTTGCTTTATTTTTTCTAGATCGCCATTTTTATTATTAAACTGAACGCTCAAAACGCCCACAAATGCGTTCCACTAGCACTTACGATCGTAACGCTCGCGAGCAAGTGGAACGGGAAAACTCGCGCTTGTGAGCGTGAGAGTTGTGAGCTTCTACTGGAATGCAGTCTACATAACAATATTTACTAAAATATAATATTCCTTCACACTGACAATTCTTTAATTATGAGATAAAAATATAGAGAGCAATACTCTTAAGCAGCCATAGCTCTTATAAATTTTTTATTTTTTTGTTTCATTAAAATAATTGAGTACTTTGCTTATACAATGTACACTGGAAATAGGCATTAGAGATATTATTGAGTGCAGAAATAAAGCTTTCATCTTATATTTTGAAGTTTACTTGCAGTGTACAGAAAGCCCAACCATTAGTTGTAATGATAATTTAGTGCATGTACTATAATCCTGAATAAATTTGTTGTTAAATATAATTCATTTCTTGTGTATGTTAGGAGAAGTTGATTGGAAAACAGATGATGCTGACATTAAATTTTCAATGTACTGCCCTAAAACTTGATTCTCCGAGCGCAGTTTTAGATTTTCTTCCTTCACTGAGTCCACTCTTTGAGACAGATCTGAAATTAGATAAGATCACTAAGAATGTTTAATGTAAATTATGAACTTGTAGAACCTCAACATAATCACAATTAGGTCATCACTGTAGGTGGCTAGACTGACTTACACAGCCTAATAATAAAACTCAGAATGCATAAGATTATAATAAAATAAAAATACATATATGGTATTTATTATATACACAAGAGGTTGTTCAATTGTCTGAATGACATATTCTATTTACAATACATTCAAACATTTCAGCTAATCTGCAAAAGAGGATATACACATTAGTTCCTCTTGGCGCAATCGTCCTATATGTCGACTTATTTGTACCGACGGGGAACACTGGGACGTTGGTTCGAATCTCACCGTTCACCCCTTTTGCAGGGCCAGTTTATCAGGTCAGTGGGCATGCTCGAACCCTGGCTGCCCCTACCATGCGGCGAACTGTACACTGTGGGGTTTTGGGAGGGTAGCATATCAGTTATGGATTTCCCCACATTAATAAAGAAAAAAAATATATATACATGAGAGGTACAACCATCTTCAGTATTCCAGAGATACAGATTGAACACTCAAAGATTTAATAAATATAGAAAATACAGGTTCATGATTATCAGAGAAATTGCTGATAGAATAGATTAATTTGTACGAATTGTTTCACTCATGATCTCAAAAATTAATGTATATCAATTCATTCTTATAATTAAAAAATAGTAATAAACTCACCATCTAAAGTATTCTGTAGTTCTAATACTTGTGATATTAAACGCGCCTTTTCTTCCTGCTCATCTATACCGGAGTCAGGGTCGAAGCTTGGGGGCCCGTTTAAGCCAGGACTGGATGATCCACCAGTGTAAGAACTAGGTAAGGAATCCATTGATCGCCCATGATCCAAGCGATTATGTTCGACGTCATCCGATATTATCACTTGTGGATCATCATCAGCTAAAGGGATATTATCATCATTGCATTTCTGCATTATTGAGGACATCTCTTCTATAACTGATATCAGGAAACTAGTAATTATTACCACAAATATGTAAGTAGGTATCGATTTTCCAGATTATATGACATTCACCAAACAATAGCTGTAGGCTAAACAGAAAAAAACATTTTACTTTATTTGTTATTGCTACTGAATACAAGTTCTTTAAGCCTAGTTAAATTTTTTTGTCACAGATTGACTGCGAAGCTCGTATTGTAGTTAGACAACATTTAAAATTCCTGATTAAATCTAAAAAAATAACTACGTACAAAAAATACTTCGGTATTTAATGATTTCACATTTTTTATTCTAATATATAAACTTTGATTTGATAAAATCTTCTATAATAATAATTTAATAAAAACTCATAATCGTCATTCTTACAACTGTCAACAAAGTACTTCATTTGTTATATTAGCTGAAATTCAAATTTGAATAATTTAATGGAGAGCCGACAGAAGAATTATGTAGAAAGATTTTGTAAAAGAACAAATCGAACTGATAATATTATGTAATTATGTAACGAAACTCGATTTGATGTAGTTATGTTGCAATATTTTTGATGGGGTAGATCGCGAAATTATTGGAAGATTTATTGTCGTTTTCTATATGAGCAGAATTTTCTATATTTTATATCGATACTAACGCCAGTTAAAATATCGATTTGTGTAATCAATTCATTGATGATTTGAAACATCGATGTATCGTTTACATCTCTACTTACAAGTCTTACAACTAGGGATGTTAAAAAATAATCGATTTTTAATTAAATCGATTTTTATTTTATTATAATCGATTTTTTATTGTCGATGTTTATTTTCATATCAATCGATTTTTTGAAAATCGATTATATAAATTACGCATTTTAATCGATTTTTATAAACATCTATGCGACGGATGAAAAAACCTCAAAATAAGTTCATTATTATTTACAATTGAAAAGTGAGCATAGTGAGATAGTATGTTTGCAAAAATTTAAAATATTTTCTAGCCGCAAAACACCTAAAAGCGGCTGGCGTAAGTATTTTATAACGAAAAAGTATAATACCACAGTAATATGCATGTCCTGTTCGATAGAATGAAAAATTTTGTAGTGAAACTACAAATTTAAAAAGAACATAGAATGAAAACATCCCACTGCCTTACAAGTAACGTGAGTTACTATATCTTATAATGATTGTTGTGGTTCTTATGACAGCCAAATACCGCTCTCTATAAAATTAATACTTTCAATAAAACTAAAAAGGTCTGTCATGCGAGTACAACATGTTTACTAAAAATGTCTTATGGTAAACTCGACATCGATAAGTTTACAAAACTATAAATTATTATTGAAATTATTCAAAAAAAAAATTCTTCAATTTTAATTTTCTCAGTCACACTATGATTAATATGAAAATTTAAAAGAGAACGTCATTGTTTTGAATTTTACAGTTAGAATTAATAATGTTGTTAGGATGTTTACCATTTCATTTTTATTACGATACCTATAATGTTTAATAGTACTGAAAATTTCTATGGTATTTAGTTTCTATATTCTTAACCTTGAAAGTTTAAAGGAACATTCACTTTTATTTTGTTTTGAACTGGTTATTTTTGATACGTATAATTTTATGTGATTCTTAATCTGATAAATTGTTATTTTAAATCTTTAGGTTTATTATAGGAATATGGAAAGCATGTCTATTTTTAAATATTATAAAAATCGATTTTAGAAAAAATCGATTATTGATTTTCAATAAAATCGATTTTTAACAAATCGATTATTATTTAAAGAAAGAAAAATCGATTCCTAATTAATCGATTTTTTTCATTAAACTCACATCCCTACTTACAACCACTTACAACTAGGACTGTTGATATTTTTAAAAATATCGGATTTTCGATATATCGATATTTATGAAAAAATCAAATTCGGAACTCGATATATTGGAAAAAATATAGATATTTCAATATATCGATATATATCGGCTATGTTAAAAAAATGTAAATCAGCTTAACATTGATTTACAGTTTTTAATCCAGTATATTTGTACAGTTTATACCATATATGTTTTAAAATATAACAGTACAGTTCTAAGAGCCACTTGCACAAACGTCATTCAATCATATTGATAATCGTCATCATTATTGTTTTATCTAAATAAGATAATTATGTGTACCAATAATTTTCAGTCCATCAATACCAAGTTTTTTAAATAGTGGTAGTCTACTAGTTTCACTAGTAGAATAACATTTCGATGTCTGCTGGTTCGAACCTCGGTGTGTAATAATGAATTTTACAAAATTCGCGAACACTTACTAATTTAAATTGGTAACAGTATCGTCTGACGGTCAAGAAAAACCCCGTGAGAAAACCTGAGCCTGAGAAATGTTCTGGTAGTATTACTATATGTGAGAAAACGTACAAATGTGGTTTTCTCAGAGTTTGAAATTGCCAATACGCCATGGGCTAGTGTGGTGATTATGTCCGTACCTTCTTTCAGGAAAAGGTCTGTAGCCCTGCAGTGGCTCTCTTACAAGCTGATGGTAATGAATATTTTTAAGCAAGAGATTTTTTAAATACTATTTACTTCATATGTTCAGCTGTTTCACTAGGTACTACGATTACTACTATCCTGCTTCATATTCATTAATCCAAAACGTGGCAGCGTAGACAATAACGGAAGGAATAGGATAAATGCAGGATGCACGAAATGGAGAAAGATGTTCAGGTTATGCGATCCACGAATGCCCTTGTAACTCACGGGGAAGGCGTATAAAATGGTTATGTTACAAAAGAAACGGATGGGAAAAAACTGTACGCGGCAGAGCTGCGACTGTTAAGATGTATGGTGTAACTAGAAGTGATAGAATAAAAACGTATCAGATAAAGTTTGAAAACATCACCAGTGACTGAGAAGTTGAGAAATAATGGTTAGCATGATACAGGTGTAGCGTGCTGGCCATAAAAATTGTCTCTGGCCCTTTTACAAAAACAGCGACATATTCGTTGTCACTAAAAAGATACAAATTTTTCCTCAACAAAAGTGAACATTAAAAGTTTCGGTTGCAAAGTCAGTGTTTGATTTTATAATAATAACACATTGAACACGCCGCAAAATTGGTGACCTCCGACGCATGTGATTGACGCTCAAACATTATCGAGCAATCACAATATTCGCAACCGGACGGCGAGGCCCAATACAACGGTGACTTCTACACTGCACCGACGAATTTCAAGACGGCCAACTACGCAGAGGAAAGGACCCCTGCATGACCCGTGACTCATCCACTTCAAACACAACGGTGAGATCTTTCCTTTACTGAACGTGCAGCAGAAATAACTCGCAACCACTCAACGAAGGAAACGAACGAGGACTGTATCTTAGCTAGCCAAATATCTCCTGAACCATCGACCGTCTACAACATGGACTCACCAGCAATGCAATTGGCTTCGCTTAAGGAGATGGTGCAGCAACTAACACACGAAATAGCATCATTAAAAAGCCAAAAGCAACGTGTATCCAGTAGCCGCTCTGTTTCGACCAGCAGAAGACGACACCATTCACCTGCGCTACGATGTTGGTATCACAATAAATTTGGTAGGCAAGCCAAGAAATGTACTCCTCCTTGTAATTGGAGTGAGAAAAAACTCAAGCAGCAATCAGTAACGACGGATACTGATTGCTGTTCATTAGATCATAAGAACCGCCGTTTGTTTGTAACGGATAGGGTTACGAAACATAGGTTCCTAGTCGACACGGGGTCTGATCTATGCTGTTTCCCATATAGCTGGTTACGTGAAAAAAGATGCCCCTCTAACTGGGAGCTCAGTGCCGCTAACGGCAGCTCAATTAAAACTTATGGCACCGTCACTCTCCGACTCGACTTGGGACTACGCCGTGACTTCAGTTGGGAATTTGTAGTCGCAGATGTCAGTACTGCCATTATTGGCGCAGATTTTTTGGCACATTACCATCTTTTGCCAAACTGTCACAACAAAAGGATAAAGGATGGTAAGACTGGTCTGTCAGCAAACGCTTCCACAGCCGTTATTGAGCATTCTAGCGTTAAGGCAATAGGTCCCTCGGATTCTGCATTTGCACAAGTGCTTGCAGAATTCTCAGACATTTTCCGACCTCCCGGTCTTCCTCGCTTTCATAAGCACAACACAGTCCACCATATCCGGACTACAGACGGGCCTCCAGTATCATGTCGACCTCGTCGGTTAGCTCCTCAGAAACTTACTGCTGCAAAGAGCGAATTTGAAAGCATGGTACGGAACGGCATTGCCCACCCCTCTCAAAGTGCTTGGTCCTTTCCGCTTCATATGACGGTCAAGAAAGAACTTTCTTGGAGACCTTGCGGTGATTATCGCGCTTTAAACGCGCGAACCATACCTGACCGTTATCCTGTTCGACATATCAACGATTTCAGCCACAATCTAGCAGATTCGAAAATTTTCAGTACCATCGACCTGGTAAAGGCGTACCATCAGATTCCAGTATACCATAAGGATATCCCGAAGACCGCCATTGTTACATCATTTGGACTCTTCGAATTCCCCTATATGACCTTTGGTTTACGCAATGCTGGACAAACGTTCCAAAGATTTATTGATGAGGTCACACAGGAATTGGATTTTGTTTTTCCTTACGTGGACGATATCCTCGTATTTTCTGAGACCGAATCTCTGCACAAAGACCATCTCAGAATCTTGTTCAAACGCCTACAAGATTATGGCGTCATAGTGAACGCATCAAAGTGTGTGTTTGGTGCCCCAGAAGTAGTTTTTCTGGGTTACACCATTAACTCAGAAGGAACTCGCCCTCCTCAGGAGCGAGTACAAGCTTTACTAAATTATTCACCTCCTAAAACTATTAGTGGAGTCCGACGTTTTCTCGGTATGTTAAATTTTTATCGCCGCTTCATACCTCATGCTGCACAGTTTCAAGCACCACTCATTGACGCAGTAGCCTCCACTAACAGTAAAGGCGCGAAACCATTTTTATGGACGCCCAAGCTGTTGGAGCATTTTGAAGCCTGTAAAACTAGTCTATCAAAGGCAACTTTACTTCAACATCCAATTAACGATGCACCTCTCGGTCTGTTCACAGATGCTTCCAGCATTCACGTGGGATCGTGTTTGCAGCAACAAGTCAATGGTCAATGGTATCCTTTAGCTTTTTTCAGTAAAAAATTGACTTCAAAACAATCACAGTGGCCTGCTTATTATCGAGAGTTATTAGCAATATACGAAAGTGTACAACATTTTCGTTATATTTTAGAAGTTAGCAATGCAACCATTTTCACTGACCACAAACCTTTGTTATACGCTTTTGTACAAAGACGAGAGAAGCTTCCTCCTGCACAGCTGAACCAACTATCTTTCATCAGTCAATTCACAACTGACATCCAGTACATTAAAGGTTCTGAAAACCTTATTGCTGATGCCATGTCACGAATTGAGGCAATTTCATTAGAGCAAGAGTATGAAACCTTAGCAAGCTCTCAAGGCACTGATGATGAATTTCAAAATTTGTTAAAAAACTGTTCAAAATTAATATTCCTGGTACTGGCATTTCTCTATTTTGTGATGTTTCCACAGATCGGCCACGTCCGTACGTGACTCCAGAACTGCGGCGGGTTATCTTGAATAAGCTGCATAATTTGAGCCATCCCGGCGCACGAGCTACCACCCGCCTTGTCACCGAGCGGTACGTTTGGCCATCCGTCAATAAGGAATGTCGCGAGTGGTCACGAGCGTGTCCTGCCTGCCAACGCAGTAAAGTCTCCAGGCATAATACCGCTCCCCTCAGTAATTTTAAAACCCCATCTGGTCGATTCCTCTATGTCCATTTGGACATAATAGGACCATTACCTGTTTGCGATGGTTATCGCTATTGCTTAACAGCAATAGATAGGGTAACGAGGTGGCCAGAAGTATGGCCAATGCGTTCTATAACCGCAGAAGAAGTGGTAGAGACTTTTACTAGAGAATGGATCTCTAGATTCGGCATACCATTCTGTATCACGACCGACCAGGGTACTCAGTTTGAGTCTGACCTATTCCGCAGACTCCTCATCACTTTTGCCACTAAACGACAAAGGACAACCGCATATCACCCACAGGCAAATGGTATGATAGAGCGCGTACATAGGCAACTTAAGGCCTCTTTAATGTGTCATGAACAGTCCTGGTTGAACGCTCTACCATTTGTACTTTTAGGCATGCGCTCCGCTTTTAAGGAGGACCTTAAGTGTACAGCCGCCGAGCTCATATACGGTGAAACACTGCGACTCCCAGGGGAACTACTTGTTGCACCACAGAACCCTAGTATTGGTGAAGATCCAGCTGATTTAGTTGTTAGGATGCGTAAACATATGTCGAACATTCGACCAGTACCGGCATCTCGCCATGGTAACCAAAAGTCGTTCTTATTCAAGGACATATCAACAGTTACGCATGTATACTTGCGTGATGACGCTGTTCGACGCCCTCTTCAGCCGCCTTATACTGGACCATTTCAGGTTCTTGAACGGTCAAGTGACGGCAAAACGCTCACTTTGGACATCAAGGGTAAGAAAGTGGTTGTCAGTATCGATCGCGTCAAACCTGCTTTCTTCTCGGAAGTTACTCCTCAACCCTTAGTTCCACCATCTTCACCAGTCACATCCGTTCCTCCTATCCTCAAGCCACCTATACACAATTTATTACCCTCACCCTACGTTACTCGATCTGGACGTCGTGTTAAATTTAAACCGACGCTACATTTGTAACGAACTTTTATGTATATAGTTGTATTACTGCCATTGTAAAAACTTATGTGTATTATAATTATTTATTTTTTAAGACTATTGTAACTTGATGTTGTAACTCTAAGTCTTTAGTTATGTATGCTTTACCTTTTTATACTTAATGTAAGTATGTGTATAATGCTCGGTTTTGTAAATGTTTTTATACTGGGTTTTCTTTACTCCGTAGGGGGGTGGTGTAGCGTGCTGGCCATAAAAATTGTCTCTGGCCCTTTTACAAAAACAGGGACATATTCGTTGTCACTAAAAAGATACAAATTTTTCCTCAACAAAAGTGGACATTAAAAGTTTCGGTTGCAAAGTCAGTGTTTGATTTTATAATAATAACACATTGAACACGCCCCAAAACAGGCATGTCATAAAGAGAGATGAAAGACTTATAACTAGAATAGTTTTAAGTATGAAAGTGAATAGATATAAAAGTAAAGGAAACCGAAAAATGTATGGATAAAGTATGTAAAAGTAACATATGTAATAGGTGTGAATTCTGAGATTATATCTGACTGAGGAGACTGGAAAAGAAAAACATAATGTATCGATTCAACCTAGGTGGAATAAAGCTAAGAAAATGATTATGAATAAAAAAAATATCGACCGCCGATATCCAAATTATAATATCAAAATATCGATATATCGCCCAAAAAATATTACTAAAAAATATCAATATTTTAAGATAAAAATATCGATATTTCGATATATCGACATTTTATCAACAGTCCTAGTTACAACCAAATTTGTGACATTGTTGTGGTATAAAGATGTGAATTTTGCAATTTTGATGGAATTTAAAAATTGAAAATTTATTGGATACCTATATAAGTAACAGGCGTGTTTTATACAATATCATCATCAAAATGGCATTGTCTTTAAGAAAATCTTCAGTTGATCTTTTTTCTGTTACAAAATGGATTATTAATCGGAGAGGTTATAAGTTGTTCACATAATATTTATTGGTATTCGATTCGGTGCTTATAATTTATTTGAAAAACTGTGCTTTTTATTAATTTTAGATTGTCGCACCCTATCGACACTAGTAGAGAGAGCAGATATAACGCAACAAGAAAACGAAGATAAACCTAGGCGAAGACCAAAGAAATTAAATCCTGCTTTGGAAAACCGACATGTTTATCCAGAATTCCTTCCAGACCCCAACCCTAAATGGAGAAATAGTTTACGCGAGAAGTTGGAACGAGCTGATATGCTCAAAAGAAGAAACCAGATTGATATTCCTGAATTTTATGTTGGTATGCACAAATATTATTTATGAAACTCACCAGCTTCATTATACAACCCTGCAAAGTTATTGGTGGCTATGACATTATATATTTCTTAATTAAATAGTAGGTTTAACATTTGACCACAATTCATGTGATGTTAAATTACATTGTAGACTACTGTCACTACTACTAAAACAACTATTAGAAACTGTTTTTTGTAGGTGGTAGAGCTACGCTGAAGCTATTATTGGTTTCAGTATGAATGGGTCGGCTCCTCCGAGGTAGTACCACCCCTCTCACAGATAACCAATGTGAAATAACAGTGCTTGCATTGTTGTTTCGTTCGGTCAGTGAGAGAGCCGGAGGCCCACGTCCTTTCCTCTTTCCTTCTTTCCCTTTCCTTCCCCTCCCCCTTCTCCCATATACAGGCTGGCAACGCACTTGAGACGTCCCTGATGTCGCTAGTGTCTATGGACGGTGGTGATCACTTAACATCACGTGACCTACCAGTTCGTTTGCCTCCTTAGATATATAAAAAAAAATTGTAGAGCTTTAAATACAACAGCATATTAATTTTATTATTGGACTAGCTGTTAATTATCAGTTTGTCTGCATAGAATAAACATAAAAAGTTTCATGTAGGTATACATATGTTACGGAACTCTGCTCTTATTTAGTTTTCTAACAATACCTTATAACAAGTACTATCTGCCAATGACAATTCCATCGCAATTTGAATATTTGATTTATTCTTATAAGTATTGTATGTACTTTCATAACCATTTAGTAAAAAGCTGTTATTTTGTTATTAGAAACAGATATATCAATTTACTTATTAGTATAGATAGATTTTGTTAAACAAGTTAATGTTTTGTTATACTGGTTACACATGATAAGTAAATATTTATTCAAGATTTTAATGTATCAATTATATTCTAATTGTTGTATAATATAAAATCATGAACACTATACCTTTTAATACTATATTTCTATTTCAGGTTCAATTCTAGCTGTTACTGTAGCTGATCCTCATGCTCAGGGAAAGACAAATAGATTTGTGGGTATATGCATTGAGCGTAAAGGGTGTGGCTTGAGAGCTGATTTTACTCTAAGAAATGTGGTTGATCACCAGGGTGTTGAGGTAAATAAATGTGTTGTTTAAGACTTATTTATTGAGACTGAAATTATTTTGAATTTTTTTTTTTAATTTCTAATATTTTAAAGTTAGTTTTAACAGTAACATGAAAATATTGGTTTAATTGTTGTCAAAAGAAAATGTTGGTATCTATATATCTATCTAATACCTTTAAATGAGCAATTCTTGTATATTGCTATATATTCAGGATCTCGGAAACGGCATTACTGATTTTTGTGAAACTTAGTTGTTGGTGGTTTTGGAGACGATAAATCGATCTAGCTAGATTTCATTCATAGACAACCATTATTTATCTGAGTTTTCAGGCAATGAATAAATATAGCTAAACTATAAAGGTAAATTTCGCAACCACTGTCAAAATATATATAACTCAGATGGAAATCGGCTACTTCGAAAATCTGTCTAACCTCAGTTTGAATCCGAGTGGCAGCAAAAGAGATATTGTTTTTTTATATTTGTTTGCTGGTGAAAAAAAGCCAATTTTGTGAGGCAATCCTAACCATTTATTTTAATTTAAAAATGTTTTTTTTAAGAATGGAGCTAGGCTCAGTTTTCCAGGTACTACATTATTATGTGTGTAGGACAAGTGAAACTATTCATGTTTATGCTGTTATTACACAGAGGTAAAGTTCGTTTCTGAGTTGAAGATACTCTGGAGAACTAATCATTGATTTTTAGAAGTTGTTTAATGAATAGAAACTATGTTATCTATTTGTGACATTGGTAATATTTTATTGTTATGTTTATACTAGATTTTATTGCTGATTTTTATGTATACATATTGATTGATTCTATTTCTTGAAAGATTTTACTACATATGTTTATATAACATTTAGCAATGTTACAATAAGTTAACACATTTTGTATATGATGAATATTGTAATAAATAACTTCCATTAAGGAAATTAATATTTCAGAATTGTTTATTCTAGGTAAAATATGACTTGTATGACCCAACAATACAGCAGATACAGGTGCTACGCCTCGAGAAGCGATTGGATGACAAATTGTTTTACCTGAGAGATGCTCTGCCTGAATATAGTACCTTCTCGTTTGATATGGATCCTGAAATATTGCCTGAGGGTACTCCTGTTCCGGTAAATCCTCTTCAGGTAATGTGAACTGAAGGTTACACTTATGTCAACTTCATTTTTCCTAAGTATAAGTTACATAAATTATGTTCTTTGAATACTATTTTCGCTTGATTCATTTGAAATACGATAAATTGAGATAAAATACTAAATTAACTAATAGGCAATCACCAATGATGATAAACACCATTTGACTGTATTTGAACTTTCAGGATCTTTTTTTTTTTTGCATACTTTTTTCTTATAAAATTTCTGACTTCCTCATATCAGTTATCATTACTCGTATTATAAATTAAATATCAACAAACAATTTATATAAATAATATACACAATTTATAAAAATAAAATTAATTATCTTTAAAATACCATAGGTCAAATTGAAACCCAGACCATGGTTGGAAAGATGGGAGCGACAAGAATTGCAAGGTGTCTCCAACATTGAAGAACATCTAAAAGAAAAAGACAGAGTCAGAAGAGATCTCAGAAAGACACCTTGGGAGAAATATGATTTGATGAAGCAGTATCGGTATATTTCATACTTTCATAGTAATTTTTAGAAATATATTTACCTCAAAAGTGCTTAGGACTTATGTGTAATCTTGTCTTTTAATATTGGTAGATTTTAAACTGTAATATTTTGTCAAAAACTAAATAAATTATAACAATAAGTATACATATAGTTATATATACATATAAGTTTCTGGCGGGATTTTAAGCTGTCATGTAATGGATTTTATTCATAATCTTGTGTTATTAGACTCTATATTTGGTAAATTTGATGGTGTTTTACATAATATAGTTAGTTTTTATTGTGCATAAGTGAATGGAAAATAATACCAAGGAGCACTCTAAGATGCCACAAAAACTCCCTGGAAGGTTCTAACAAGGGAGCCACCATCTTGTTCAAACATTCAAATAATCACACAACACTTGTAATATTATTAACTACACGACAATAGCAGTA